>JAJONR010002426.1:0-65844 GCA_029582245.1 Solanum etuberosum | reverse complement strand
GCTTCTATGTTTTAAAATATTATAGCCCAGAAACACAATAAACTAATATTATCAACAAAAAAGTGAGAGATGAATTTACCTGAATAAATAAATTTTTTGAAGAGTGTTATCAATATAATATAATCAAATTATCTAAGAATTACATAGAGGTCTAAAGAGAATAAATTAAATAATTTTTTTAAAAAAAACTCAGGATTTATATCTTCACGAACACAAACAAATAATATTAAATGTATGATTTCAACAAAGAAAGAGTTGTAATTATATTAGACATATCAAATTATTTTACCTTGTAAAATCAAATTATGCAAGAATGTCTAACGATTTTTATTATAGATATATCTCCTATAATCTGCAAAATATGATTAAAAAAATTATCTAGCTAAAGAAGAAAAAGATAAAGAATAAGGAGAAATTACATTTAATCACAAGTCCTCCTACACATAATCATTTTTGACAAAACATAAATAATCCAAAAGAAAATAATATAATAGAAACATTACTTCTTAAGCACCTAAAAAAATAAAGAATAATCAATATATATAGCTCAAAATCCATTAATCTCCGTCTCTGGATGATTTCATTTCATCCTATATACAAGAGTCAAGAAAAATAATAACAAATTATAAGTCCTAAAATGAATCTCCATTTTTATGGTTATAAAGAGAATCATAAAGATAACAAAACAAAAATAATTTATCCAGAAAAAAAAATATGCTTTGAAATATTAGCCTTACTTGCTAATTAAAAGTAATATATGAAATCATATTTGGAAAAGATAATGCACCTCAAAGCTTAAAAATTGTAACATGTCTGCCACTAATTCTCTAACTGAAGATGACTACAAAATAACACACAATTTTAGTGATTTTATAGTGTTAATATAACCTTCTACATTAAATAATTAGAGGTTATAAATATGAAAGGTTTGGGAGTTATGAATATTATCAATACTAATTTAAGAATAGAATTTATATAATTGAAGAGGTATAAGTTAAGAAGATGATTTTGTAAGAAATAAATAATTGAAAGAAATAAGAAAAAATGTCAAGAAAAGGAGAAAAAAAAAGATATATGAATGGAGGCCATAGAGAGGTGCCACATCACCTTTTCTATGTTCCTCCTTTATATATATATATATATATATATATATATATATAGATTTCAGCATTATTGAGGAGTTTGTATAATTTGTTTTGTATACTTTACGATTTTATGGATTTAGCGTATCAATGTTTATTGTTGTTTTTATACTTTTTAGACCTTATTGTATATTTTCAACAATTATATACAATCTCTTTTGTATTTGTATATTATTAGCAAGTATGCGTTTCAACTATTATTTGTATAATTTCAGCATTACCGAGGAGTTTGTATAATTTGTTTTGTATACTTTTTGTGATTTGTATTTCCATCAATACATTTAACATTCTATTGTATACGATTCTATGTATTTAATGTTTTATTGCGGGTTTCTTACTTTTTAGACACACGCACGCGTGCGCACGCACACACGCACGCGCACACACTTTTCGATATGTTTATTTAGGAAATTAAATTTATCTTTTTTTATTTGGTAGAAATCATATTTGGTAAGAAATTCTAATCACATGCAATAACCATGATTTGTGGGATTATTTTCCTTTTTAATAAACTAATTTTTCGCCTCATTAATTAAGTTAGGAGTTTAATTTGTATAAAAAAGTAAATTTCTAGAAAGATATACAATAGCTATTGATTAAGCAAATTGACTATAATACACTTCATTAAATAGAGACTATAAATGTGACTTAAAGGCTATGTATGTGACCAAATATAAGACCAAAGATGCCTTGATAAAAAATAGACCAAGTCACATACCACGAGATCAATGGAGTGGTCTTGTCTCGACTTTCTGAAAAAGCAAAGGTTAGTGATAGTTTTCTTTTATTAGTACTGACCTGTTTTATTGTTGCTACTACCACTACTTGAACCATTATTGTTGCTTCTGCCGCTACACAAAACAAAAGTTCAATTACGACAAAAAAACACGAATAAGAAAATCATCAAAATTCAATATGCTTCTTTCATAGTCAGAAGTTATGCTTCCATTATTACATTCTTTTTACATTCTTTCACTTTTTCTTTCAAAGAACTTGTGTATTTTGTGCACAAATAAGAACTGATGTTTTATTTTCTCATTCTAGAAGCGTAGTCAAGCAAATAGAGTTAGTAGAGCTAAGCAAAATATGCCTCACACGGTAGGGTCCAAAAGCATAGTAACCTTGATGAATGAACAGATAGTCATACATACATTACTTATTTTAATATTTTACAACTCGTTTTGATCATGCCTAATTTATTTTCCATCATTTTACTTGATTAGGCTATAGATGGAATAGAGCCTACGCGTGCAAAAGTCTACATATTAACTCATACAAAATGTAAATATGATAGACCATTGGATGAAGAGTCTTCAAATGCAGTTGTAAGATTTCTTACACTTTTTATCTTTGAGTTGTGAAAATTTTAACTTGAATTGATTTAGGGGGAGGGGGGGGGACTTTGTAAGATTAAAGTATCAGTAATTGATGGCATGTGACTTGAATAACATTTATCTTGTCATAAATTATAGTCTTAATTATTCTCATAACATGATGAAAGAGAAGTTCAGTAATGGCGAGACATCTGAGGAACAATCACATGGCAGTGTTGCTTGGGAAGGAGATGTGTATTCTCAAGTATTGGGAAATGAAAAAAATGGTTATGTCTGTGGTTTAGGACTTGGTCCAACCCCTTCTCTGTTATGGGGCAGCAAGTCTTTCTTACGAAATGTTGTTGTCGAAGATTTGTGTAATGAGGTTGTACATAAGTTAAAACAAGAGATAAATGAGTTGAAAGAGTTGAACAAAAAAACAGGATGAAGAAATGTCTTTGATGAGAAAAAATCAAGAAATGCTTGTCTCAGAATTATCATGGATGAGACAAGCTATGTGGAAATATGCTCCAACTGAATTAACCAGGCCTCAAAACAATGGAAGCACTACTAGACAGGTTATCAAGATTCTAAAGTTTTAAATTTTTGTTCTTAAAATTGAGCCTCAAAAGAAAAATTTGTCACTTAGTGTGTTGATTTTTATTAGATTTCTGATGCCAATAGTGACAATGAACAAGCAACATAAGCACTGCTCAAGTTGATAGTGGCCACAAGTTCTTTCTTCTCGCAAGGTAACCACTTTTACCATATGTCTGGTTCTTTATTTGGTTTTTTTTTTGCAACTATATATTATCCAGAAAATTTGTACATTGTAAGCGTACCAAAGAAAGTAAACTCTTTTACAAATGCATTATCTTGATAGAGTTACACAAAAGGAAGGCATAGAAGAAAAGAAATAGTAAAGAAATTTAGAGAAAATTATCATGGGTATTATAAGTGGTATACCTGAGGTGAGGCAAGGCTTCTTTGGAGAAGAAAATCCAGAAAAAGATGAGTTGGCTAAGCCTACAACCTTGGACATTTTTGCTGTCATTCTTGCTTCCTTCTTCCCTGAATGCCATGTGGATATTTATAGATATGTTGTCGATCAATCCCTTAATGCCATGTGGATATTTATAGATAAACTGATTTATGTTTTGGATAATGTGTTGAGCTGGCCAATCTAAGTGAAACTCAATATGTGTATCTATTACAGGGTGAATTATGCATATACTCCAAGAAAATTAATTCCTATATATTAATGCAATTAGCTATGTCTGCTTTCTTAATATTCAATTCTGTTGGTTATCTCTTTATGTATAATTATGTCTGATTGTGATCCAATCAAGTTCATAGCTAATTTCAGTTATTATTTTTTACAGTGGTTTGGTCGGGATGATAGAGAAAAATGTGAAATTTTGCATGGACTGTGAAAAAGAATCGTACTGATTGTCTTGATTTGGAATATCATCAGCTGATCATCTTTGACATTGGTCGCGATCCAAGCCGTCATAGTTTGACTGGAGAAAAAGAAATAATGGTTCAATTTCTTTGTTTGTCTATTGTTGAACAAATTCTCACTTTTTTTTATAACTTGAATGCATTCTCATTGTTTTGATGATTCATACTTATTTTTACTGCTAGAAGACAAGACAGTGGATGTATTGATCGTTCTTGTTTTATATAAATGATGATGTTTGAGTTTGATAATTTTTCTATTACTATCGTTGAATTAATTCTCCAGTTAAGTATATGAATTAAGGTGAATTCATGGCCAACTTAAGATTCAATAATAATTGCCACCAAAATAGGTCTTCTTTACCGGCAATTATTGTACTTTTATCAATAATAACAAATGCCACGAAACATGGAAGTTTTACCAGCAATAATAATTGCCACTAAATAAATGCCTCTAGAAGTGATTAATTATTGCCGCTAGAGGTATTTATTTTTAGCGGCAATAATATGGGTCTTTACCGGCACTCTAAATAAATGCCGCTAAAGGCTTTAGGGACACTGGATGCAATGGCATTAGTTTAATTGCCGCTAAAAAATTTTGCGGCAATAAATATTGCCACTAAAAGGAAAATTAATTACCGCTAAAAGTCTCTTTTGGTGTAGTGATTAAAAAAAATAAAAAATTTAAGGTTTCCATTCGAATTTGGCTTTAGGACAATGATATGTTTGAGTCATCCTGTGACAACCCCATTAATCTTGGGTCGGCTTGATGCTATAAGATATAGGGGAAGTTACATAAATCCCACTAGTTTAGGAGCTAATTACTTAGATATATTTTAGTTTGCAAAATTATGTATCGTACCATATGTTTGTGCATCCAGATACATTCAGATACGTCTGAATAGATGTATCTCATGATGAATAGGGTCAAATTTGTTCTAGATACATTGTATCCAAATGGATTTGCATGTATTTGGGATTACATAACAACTCTCGCTCGCCGCTCTCGCATGTATCTGTTATCTCATATACATGTAAATCATGGCAGATACATATATCTAGTGTGTATCTAGTGTGATTTGCATGTATTTGAGATACATACGAATCTCGCTCGCCTCCCTCCCCATTCTCGCTCATCTCTCTCCCTACTTAGTGCATCTGGTAGCAAAAATACATGTATATAAGTGTATCTTCCTCAATATATGGTTGGAAACTCTTAATTAAAGGAAAGATACATAATATTTTGAAAGTATAGGTAATAATAGTAAATATGGTATTGAAGTATGTGTAATTATGTAGTTTTTCCTAAAATATAAGGCATATGCCTCAAAGTTTTACCAAAAATAAATTATATGTTAATTTTTTATAGAAAAATTAGTTATTTATAATAAAATTTGTATTATTTTATTATTTTATTTTCTTTAACCTATTCAAACAGAAGAAATCAGGAAAATAATATTTTGCCTTCTTATATTCTTTGAGCTGATATTGATACCATATTATTCTTTTTTACTTTTTTGTACTCTTTTTCTTCAATTTTTTTATAAGTTAGAGTAATATTTTGTCAAAAATATGAATCAATAGTTGAAAAATGTTGAACAAAATGAATTATTTTGAAATCATTTTATTCTTTTTAACTCCTTTACTAATCTCCTTTTTAATTTTTTTGATATGTTAGAGTAACACTCTGTCAAAAATATGAATCAATAACCGAAAAGTGTTGAACAAAGTGAATTGCAAATTATTTTCTTAGATCTTCTTAAACTTTCAAGTATTACAACAAGCATATTAAAGTGTGGACCAACTTATCAACTTCTCGAATCATATTTTATGGTTCTAACACTCCTATCTTTACTTAAAATTTGTCAATTAATTACTTATAGAATCATCTTAACAATTCATATAATGATTGTCTTAGTAAAATGATATTTTTCAACATTGAATGGATAAAATCTTACCTAAAACTAATGGTTGGAATAATTTTTTTCCAAGGAAATCATTTATTAAATTTTTTTATTAAGTAATAGTTTACATCTAAAAAATCTAAGAAAATAAATTTTAAATAAATACATATGAAGTTTATTTAGATTTTAGGCCTTTATTTAAAATCTTGCCGTAGGCCTCCATATATATTGAGCCACTCTTGCATCCATCTGCCCAAAAAAAATTAAAAATACTCCATATATTTTAATGAGTAAATTTTAGGTTTAGCAAACATAAAAATCATATTAGCGCTCTATAGCTACAATTTTGTTATTTGCACTCCATAGCAATGTTTGCTATGGAGCATAAGATTTGTATAAATCGCATGCAAACATCTCGTTTGTATAAAAATGTAGCGATTGTATATGTATATCAGTTAGATAATTGTATATATGTAACTACTATGTATATGTATCAATGATTGTGTTTGTATATCTGCATAAAATTTGAATTTGTATACAATTGAATCGAAATAAAACATTGTATATCAAATATCTCTCTCTCTCTCTCGCTTTATACAACACAAATTATATATTGTAATTTGTATAATTTGTGTTTGTATAAAGCGAGAAAGAGAGGAAGGCAAAAGAGAACTGGTAGGGGAAGATCTGTATTTGTATAATTATAAGTGTATAGGACGAAAATATATGTATTTGTATTTGTATATACAATTTTCTCTCGCTTTATACAAACACAAACACAAACATAATTTATACATTTGTGTTTGTATAGAGTGAGAGAGACAAGGGAGAGTGGCGAGCGAAATTTCTGGAGAGTGGCAAGCGAGATTTCTGGGGAGAGAGGCGAATGACAAAGTGTTTGCTACGAATTAGAATTAAATGAAACTGTGGTTATAACATTTATTTTGAATTAATAGTTTATTATTTCATACAATTTTCCCTATTTTAATTTATGTGACATAATTTGAATTTCGAGAGTCAAACAATTTACATTTGATTGTGAATTTGAGTATGAAATCTTCATGTTTTTTAATATAAAATTATATATTTTAAAACTACATAAAAATTACTATAAGTCACCATAATTGACAATTCATAATGATAAAATTGTGGTTATATCATTTTCGTCATGATAAATAATTATAGCTTTAAGCCAACTAGTACAAGAGTAGAACGATACCTAGTCGCTCGTTTTTTCCTCTGTATATAAGGTGAAGTAATGTGACATTAGGTTAAGCAAATGTGAGGCAAAACCAAATGAAACCAAAGATGGGATTTGAGAGTGTATATTTTGTGAAAAGTAATTTGAAATATAATCTCTATAGATGGTAATCTCAAAATTTGAAATGGGATAAAATCAAGATTTTGACAAAAGCATGAGTTAAATCTAGTTTGTTTAAGCATATAAATTAGTACATAAAAAGTGAAGTAATTCTTGTTCAACTTATTGAGAGGTACATTATATTTTGACTAGATTGGGCTAAACATGAATGGTAATGTGCTTAGTATGGACACCATGGCCTAGTAAGAAGGTAGAATTAACGATTGTAAATGATTGAAACCTTGAATTCGCCTAAGAAACCTCGAAAATTGTAGGAACCAAACTCATTTGTTTTGCCACGTTTAGTCCCCGTAGTCCATTCGTTCAGTAAAAGTTGATCAATAACATCCCCTGTTGGCAAGTTTTGGAATTTCTCGTCTGTAAGGCACGTTTGGTAACAACCTCCTGGGCTACGAGCTGTCCAAAGCATGATCCCGTTCACACTTGGATGTGAGAATGCCTCTCGCAAAATTTGCTCGAGGAATACAGCTTGTTCTTCCAGTCCATACATACTGCTAACGTCCACTTCTGTGAGCCAAATAGGAAGCTTTAGGGTTGCCAATTTATCAAGAACGGCTCTCATGAAAGCGGGGTTTGGTGCAGAAAAATGACTCTCTAGCCCAATACCAGCCACTTTCAACCCGCCCTTCTTGAGTTCCTTGAACGTATCAATGTACCTGTCCACATTGGCTTTCGAGTCACAGCGTTCAACAATGTTGTATTCGTTGAGAAACAGTGTTGCTAGTGGATCTTCGCGCTGCATATTCTTGAGATTTGGTTGTCGATATCATAGTTCCAATTGGAAAATCCGTTGAGATTTGGCTTAACTTAACTGCTGCTCCTGGCAACCTTAATCCATTTTTATCTACAACATGTATCGTAACACCTCGCTTCCTTTCCTGAAATACAACTACATAATTACTACTCGTATAATTTAATTGAGTCAAATAAGTTATAAATGGTGCTTAGTTCTTGCAGTTTTTATCCCTTCAAATTGATTTAATTTCCACTGTCTCTCGGTGAATGGCTGTAAGGAATAAGCAATAATCTCTATATCCACGGATTTTTTAGTCCGATCTGAACTCTGCAATTTTTCGCTTGGAAAAGATCAATACACAATTTTTCGCTAATGACAAGGTAAAAACATGAGTTAATACAAATAAATACCTGAAAATCTATCTCAGAAGAAATGGAAGTTGAATCCCAAAGGAAACCACCTTTGAGAAAAGACCAACATCCTTTCTTGGCTATAACACTTCCTATACATTTTGGATATTTATTGTCTGGCTTTACTGTAGCTGTTACTAAAGCTGAATCTACATTTTTCACTTTCACCCAACCTGTGCAAATACCAATTTGTCATACCACACATAGTACCTATATATATATATATATATTTTTACGTTCAGACATTTTTTCTTTGTTTCAATTTATATGATAGTGTTTGAGAAGGTATGAAGCTTAAGAAAAAAGAAATCAAAACGGATGGCTTAAAACAAGTCATAACATTTATATGACTTTAAATAAGTTACTCACTTTTAACTGTCCACAATTAACTTCATATTCCTTAAAGAAATAATAAATGAAGAAAAACGTATAGGTAGTTAATGATGTTTAGTTTCAATGGACTTGAAAATGATTTGTGAATGAATAATTATGTTGAGGGTAAACAACAATTGTAATTTCTTTCCTGTAATACGTTAAAGTGGACAAATAAAAGTGAACGAAGAAAGGGAGTAAATTATTCCTAAACAAAGAAGTATAACATTCTTTTGAAATAGACTAAAAAAAAATATGACATAAAATTGACATGGAGGGAGTAATATGTTAGCAACAAAAATATAATAAGATTATAAAAACAACACTACAACAACGACGAGAGTAATAATAATAATACTGATCGATATATATGAAACTTAACTAGAGAAGGAATAAATTGATCCTTGAGAGAGATTTTCCAAGGATAAAGTAGGTGAATCAACCATGTCTCCATTGATATCTTTGACCGGTTGATATATAGGAAATTTATTTCTTAATATTCCTCCATTGTAAAGTGGTGCCACTGGCTCTGCTTGACACTATCAACAAACCAAGACATGATTAAATTTTAATATTATAATTCATGTAAATAATAATATTTTTTGCAGCATAACTTCTTAGAAATATAAATAATATCTACTAGTACTTTTTTATATATAGAGAGAGAGATTGAGATAAATTTAAATAAAAAAATACGATTACTGATGATTCATATACATAGTTGATTCCAACTTATTTGGACTTTAATACCTCTGTCCAAGCCGAATGATCATAAACATTCCTGACTGAAAGAAAAATAGAAGAATAAGAGACGAATTCAAGATGTGAAAAACATATCGAAACAAAAAAAAGGAAAAACAAAATACCATGGCGTCTAGCGAGGGAAGAGGTAGCAAAGAAGAGGAACAAAAAAAAGGTCCAAAATAATGGACTCCTTCTCCACGTTAACATCAACATATTGTTTAACGGTTTGTTCAACAACTCTCAACAATTTCTATAAAATTTATGCATAAATACGATTTAATTTTAATGTTAAATTTGCAACGTAAGCCAAGAGTAATTAATGCATTAATTGAACTAAGATAATTTTCATTTTCCTGCTTCTGTACAGGCTTCCTTAATTATCATCATTATTTTGAAGGAGAGAAACAATAGTTTGTTCTCTTACTTGTATTTATGTCCCATTAATAACTTGTTAATTAATGATGTTAGGAAGGAAGCACCACATGAGGATATAAACATTATCAACCCGTCCTGTTATTTTGTCACATATTTTTTCATGTAATCCGAATGAAATAATATTGATCTAATTCTCTTGAGGCATATATTAAAAATATTGATAAAATTTGTCATATCTCTATTTTTTCTAATTAAAATGATGTTTTGAAAAGTGATTATTTATTAAATTAGAGGCGTCACTTGAAATTGAGTTTTAGTGTTTCAAGTTACCTTATTTAAATCTCTAATAAATAAAAAGTTGGCTCTTTATTTTATTGGTCTACGAACTAGAAATTCGAGTTATAAATTTTGTTGAAGGAAAGGTATTAGATACCTCTCGAATCCCGTGATTTTAACACGGTTGTTTTATCAACTTATATGTATCTTAACTTAATTTGGATATATTATGCTTATGAACCTTGTTTATTTTACGCTTTCTTTGATTTATTTAAAACTGATTCAAAATTGGCTTGTTTCAGTAATTTGTGGTAAAGCGGGAAAACACTGCTTCAAAGTGTTGCCGGTGCTACACGAAGAGTCTCATATGAGAAGTTGATATGTTGCTAAAAAACTTGTTCATGTCAAGTTTTATCTATATTGTTCTTTTGTTTGTAATAGCTAGTTTTTTGGCGTGGTGCCAACAGCCGATTTTGTTTACATTTTTTTGATTGTGGGTAGATATGTTATCTTTTTTATTCTGAGCGATACCGCTATAGCGGGTCGGGTCACTACAGTGAGCACGTTTAATGCAAAAAGTTCTCAAAACGTCTTATTTTCCCACACTTCTTCTTGGGAAAAGGGAAGGTGATTTAGGATAGTTTCTATCAGTTTTACCATTAAATTCTTCGGTAAAGATAAGTGAATTACTCCCTTAACTTGTAATCTGATTCTTAAGCCTTAGAGTCTAGAGTGTTACTCTTGAGCGAGTTTTGACTTGAAATAATGGTGGAAAAAGTTATGGTTTGGCTAGAATGATCATAAATTGGCTTGGAGTTAGGATTTAAGTGTAATAAGAATTTAATTAGGCCACCGTTCATTGATTTCTTGCATTCTATTATTGTTTTAGATCAAGAACGATTCAAACCATTACAAAGGGAAAAAACTAAAGTTCTTTAGAGCATTCTAACTTGTTTCGAGGTATGTGATTTTTTTTTTGTTTTCCAAAGTAATTCTTTTGACTTATAGTAGCTCTTATATGAACAAATAATACAAGACTTTTTACCAACAACAGTCAGAGTATATGTTGGATATAGGACTTTGACAACATAGATACAAGTCATGGGGATCAAAATTGAGTATTTTAGCAGCCTCAATCCTCAAGGGGCTAAAAATGCAAAACACTCACAACCACATAAAACTGAGAAATGAAATCGTTTAGGTAATGTTTCAACCATGAAATTGGAAAGTGTCAAGAAATCTAACCAAAAAAAAAAAGAAAGAGAAGACAGGGAAAAATAAGAAGTTTTAAGCAATAAAAAGATTGATACAATGAGAAGAAAATAAAAGACAGGTGATACAAAGAAGTAAAAGGTCGGTTAATAGGAATTTGACTCATCTCCATTACATCTTCTCTCCATTTCCTCGAGTGATATTGTCATATTTAAAATTTAAAGGTCTAGATTAAATTAATTTAACAAGCCTTTTAACCATAGTAGAAAAAAGAAATCACTAACTTTAATAAGAAAAATATCATCTTTCACTATTTTTGGTTCCTCATTAATATCATCATTTTCGTGATATATGTTTTACATCTCCATAATATCATTCCCTAATCTATAAAGTTAAAAATATTCTTCGTTTTTTTCCCGGGATCTGGTAAAACAAACCCAGCAAAATAATTAAGAAAAAAAAAAGACCAAATTTATTTTTAAACAGAAATTATTCTAAAACATTTTACAATACTATTATATTGGAGCATCTTCTTTCCTCTCCATTTTTTTTTTCATTTCTGGCATAATTTTATTTGTCAAATACTTATCTTTTTAGCCAACAAAAATAGATTATTATGTTTTCTAAATAATACTTATCTTGATTGATTATTATTCCATGATTCAAAATAAAAGTTGATGGACAAACTCGATGATGGACATACGTATTGACTATTTACAATTACTTTTATTCTCCTAGTGCAACCACAGTAGCGCGGGAGGTAAGATGGAAAACATACAACTAAAAGGGAAGTACTAAGTCCGACATCAAATTACTCGTTATTTTTCATTTTCCCCCATAGCATGCAAAATATTATTAATTCGTACAACTCTATGTTAACCATTAACGTTGAAAATGCATAGTAACCGAATACAACTTGACCAAATCAAGAATGCAGTCGAAAGAAAAAGAATTCAAATCGATCAAAATCAATATATATTAAGAATAAGCTGAAGATACGAAAAAATAATGAAATGACATCTGGCTTTAACTGTTGGCTCAAAAGTTAATTACAAATGGTTCTTGAAAAACAGTTTCTCTATTAACGATTCCCTTTTTTAGTACTCTTATCTTCCACATGAAATAAGATAATTTTCTAGGTGACTCAATGGTTAACAGGAAGAAAGTAGAACCTCAGTGCTCTATTTGGGATTCGTATACCTCCTAAAAAGTCCCAATTTCATGGTCTCATGTGTTCTCTACCTTAATGGAGTTCTTCCATATAACTTCGAAGCTAAATGCAATTTCAATGCAGATGCAATTTCTCATTTAAAGTATGATAACATTCAAATAATTGTGAAGTGTTATGCAAATTGTGTGTATGTGCTTTGGTAAATAAGCAACAATACAAGTAAATATGAAGTTCAAGAAAGAGATGTCAAATTTGCATAAAATTCACAGTGACCTGAACTTCGTATCCCAAATCGAACCAGATGGATTCCATCAAAAAAATGGAAGTGAAGAACTCAATAATCTACCATGTTCACAACATATGACACCTAACTTAAGATAAGAAGTACCACATTGGCAAAACACATGAGATATGTTGGGTATATAAGTAAACATGCCTTATCAACTAGTGACGCATTTAAAGCCGTGTGGGACTAACTAGACCCAGAGTGGAAAATATCTTATACAAATGGTATAAGAGCTACTCATGTGTCAGCCTTGTTGATATAGGTCAGAGTTCAACTGAGTTTAGACAAATCTCGGTAAGGCGGGGCAAACCTCAGTGCTGAGTCTAGGCAAATCTCATGCAGTGGGGTAAATCTTAGTGAGGACGTTGAGTCCATAGAGGTGGTGTATGTGACACCCCAACTTAAGATAAGAAATCTCACACGGTAAAACACATGAGAGATGTTGGGTATATAAGTAAAAAAGTCTTAGCAACTAGTGATACATTTTAAAGTCGTGCGGGCCTATGTCCAAAGCGCACAATATCAATAGCGGGTTAAGCCGTTACAAATATTGTAGTGTCCCGCAACTTCTAAGCAAAGAATCTAAAAAATTCTCCATATGTGTATAGGCCCGAACCCGATGATTTTTAAGTTGTATATGTTGTCAAGGTTCATTCCTAAGTATTTAAAGTGTATTAGATGTGAATTAGGGTCATAAGGAACCTCTAACACCAAACAAAATTCAAAGCATTCCTATCGACTAAGTTTTCACATGAACTCATATAAGGGTCAACTGCAAATGATTATATATCTCTGCATATAATGAACCAGGTGGCCCATGACCTATCAAATTAAAGGTCTATGAATCTTATTTTCAATGCCATTAAATTTGCACCATTTTGAGTTTGGAGTAAAATGTTATGACCATTTTATCAGAAACTACCATAGTAGATTTTCAGAGTCAGTAAGTATGAACCTCATTTACGGGTTGTAAATTAAAGCACCACATGTATGGTCAACTCGTGAACAAATTGTCAACTCTTGATATTTTGAATAATGATCAACTGAATTAATATCGCAGGAAATCAAGGAGTAAGATCTGGAGAATGATATGGATCAGCCGCCTCACCCAAGGAGGTAGATTGATTCTGGATATGGATACAAATCAACAGTATCAACCAAGGAGATAGATTGATTCAATCTAATCAATCTAAAAGATTGACTCAATTAGTTATCAATTCGTGTGGAGCCAAAAAGGAAAACAACAATAGTCAAACAATCAAGATGGCAAGTTGATCAAGAAGGATCACACTTTGATCACGGAAGATCACACTGTGATTCTAAGCAACAAACCAAGAATTCACACCAGACTCTGTTTCAAGGCAGAAGGAACAATGATGCAACTTAATCAAGGAAAATATAATCTCAATCAAGAAAACATTACAAATCCTTGATTGAAGAAAATTCCCTTGGGTTTTCCTATTAGAGCTAAAGTCATCGCACTACTCAACATATAAATGAAGACCCGGACCAACAACTGAAAGTTCGAAACTTCACTTGAACTTATATTGTAATCTTCTTTCATCTTTCATAAAAGCTTTGTACACATTGAGTGAACAATAGAAAAAAAAAAAGAGAAAGAAAGATATTGAGGGTAGGTTATACAAGTAGAGGTCGTGTCAACATAGAAATTCTGATTTGCATATCAGATTGGATTCAAGATCAAACTATCTGCATAACCACAGTTCTCTTCAAGCTCTAAAGGGAACCCTTGAACCCCAAAGGGACTGGAAATAGGCACCACATCAGTGTTCCGAACCAGTATAAAACATCTTGTGTCAATTCTTTTTCTACATTTATTCTTATTCTATACTATGATACTAACTTGCAAGTGAGTTGACTGTTCCATACAGAAAGTCGACTAAAGAATTTTTAATTCACCCCTCTCTTGACTTTCACAAACTTCTTGTCACGATCAAAAAATAGACGTGATGAAATTTGTCTATTCCCATAAAGACAAGTCAGCCTCAACCCAATGAAAACAAAAGAAATGCGAAAACAGTAAAGCAAGAAAAACACAAAGACGCAAAACTTATTTATTCTATTAAAACCCCCAAATCTAGTTGTCACATGTACATGCCACTAAATACATAAAGTGCGGATAAAGAAATATGTACAAGTCTCAATCTTTGTTTCTCAAATCGAACAAAGTATAAAGAAAAGGAAAAAGAGGGCCCACTAAAGTGACAAGCAACTACCTCTTCAAATCCTTGAAAAGCCTCAAAAGCAGAAGAAAAAGAAAGAGATCACACGGGTCCGGGATTGGAACCTACACAAGTGTAGAAACAAAGGGTCAGTACCAACAATACGGTACCCAACAAAGAACCTAATAAACAAGGCATCTAGCTAGAAATCGAATACCTCTTACACTCCAACTAAACCTCCTCTAACTACAACCTGCACAAAATTCAGCCCAACCTAACAAATTTATTATAAATAGCTCACAAGCATCAATATTTGCAGTTCAATTTTCACAATTCAACAATCAAATGAATCAAATAAGTCAATCTCAATGTCAAGTAGTTCAGTTACACGCAACAAGTATCAATCATCATTAGCAAGTAAATCACGCATAAGTATCAATGCATCAAGTCACAATGATCAATTTCTCACCGGAACCATTTTTCATCGGCACAATGTCACTATCCGAAACCATTCCCATCGACTTTATAAATACTTACCAGAAATGACCTTGACATAACAACACTCGACGGTAAAGACCTTGACAACATAATTGTTCACGCGGCAAAGAATCTGGTATCATAAATCATCACATGTTTCATCACGGTGTTCAAAATCAATGCATACAAGCAATATCACACCACACGGAAGAGACAAGAATTCACACAATTCAAGTCCATATTCATGTTTTCAAGCACTTCATCAATCAATCAACAAGGGTCATATTAAGGCAATTCACATCATCATATTCATCACATAGCATTTTTCATTGCAACCCTTTTTTATTCCTTTAGATACATCAAGTGGACAATTAAACCCTTCACCTCATCCCCATAACTCCCAACACACAAAAAAACGAAGGAAGCATACAAATTCTACTAAAGTACAAGGTTTAGGAGATCACTTGCCTTAAATCAACCAAAAATCACTCCTATAATTGAGTCTTCCCCTTCCGAATCACTTTCAAAGCCACATAATCTATAGACAAGCAACCATTCACAATCACTTTCCGAAAACAACACTTACCACATCAATTTCATAAAGAAATGGGTCAATCAACTCCAAAACCAATTTCAAAATTAAGGTTTAAACCAAAATTTAATACTTGAAAATGCTACTCAAGGCTTTCGGAGCTCATTAGGAAAACTCATTTAAAAAAAGGACTTAAAACCAGTTCAAAATCTTCATTTTAGCTAAGAACTTGAGTTCTTGAAAAACTTCATCATTCACCAATCAAAATCTCATATTTTTAATGTTAAAACCCATAAATAATCAAAGGGAAATGAAGGTTTAGGAGTATATAACCTTACCCAAATGATTTCGCACGAAAAATCCTTTCAAAATTTGCTACCAAGGGTTCCCCAAGCTAAAAAATAATGAAATGGCATTTAAACCTCGAAATGGCAGGCCAAAAACCCTCCTATGTCTTGCAAATGCGACCAGGAGTTTGCTTAAGCGAACCCTGCTAAAAACGCTGCTCACACAAAAGTGAAGCCCTCTTCACTTTTGCGAAGCTCGCTTAAGCAAAGAGGTTCTTGCTTTTGCGAAAGTCGCTTAAGCGACTGGCCTTCGCAAAAGCAAGGCCTGGAAACACCAGTAATTCAGCCAACTCTCAAAACATCGAAAGGACCCTCAGGATTCATTTGAAACCACGTACACACCAACCACATATGTAAATCAATTATACTTAACGTTCCGGACTTAATAAAACCATCAAATCACAAATTCGAGGTCTCTTTGACCCAATATCCGTGAAAACCACAAGAAACTTAGCCTTTCAAAAGCACAAATTTACCAAATTCTCAACTTTTAACTCAAAGTTTAAAACCAATTTTTCAAAACTCAATCATAGAAGACTCGGGGTCAATCAAGGAGGGAAAAATTATAATTTCACAAAACGTTCCAAAATGACCAACTGGGTCATTACACTTCTAAAAGTCATTTTTTGGTTTGATTTTCACAGACACAATTATAGGTCGTAAAACCATCTACATGTCGTAATTTAGGCCTGTAGAATGAACTTCTAAGACTTAAAATTTCAGTATGGCTTCCACAGATATATCTACGCCCTGTAGATCAAACCACAGACCGTAGATGATCTCATAGAAGGTTTCCGACAACGTTTTACTTGGGATTGTTTTAATCTTTTCTTATTCTTCCTAAGTCTAAGACATGGCATTTTAAATTTTATTAGGGGAATATATTCTATCAAGTACTCAGTTTTATTTTATTTCTACACTCTCAACTTTCCAACTCAAAAAGAAACCACAAGAAATACAAAAGCTTGGGTTTCGAGGCTTCCAAATAAGTTCATCTTTCGAGCTTCCTTCTCTCAGGTATGTAAGACTTCAATGAAAGTATTCCTTCTCTCAGGTATGTAAGACTTCTGCTCCTATAATTACTAGCCAAAATCCACTCAACAAGAATGTCATGGTCCTATGCAGACATTAATATCTTTGGATTTGTAGTGAGGAGAATGTAACTTCTTGAATACTGTTGTGAATGTTATCGCCAACAACCCCTTCAGAAAAACAGTCAAAAAATAACTAAATTAGTATTTCATTTGAACTATAGCGGGTGAAATTAATTTCCCCTATGAGATCGATTTTAGACCACTATAGCGAGATATGAGGTTACTTTGGGCCAATAGCAGGGTTGGGCCGCTATAATGGGATTGGGGCCCCGATTGGGCCGCTATACAAAAAAAACAGAAAAATTAGGGCAATGCATACGACTTGAATTGATGTAGAAAAGCTATACACTCTCCTAATAATTGATGTTCAGTATTATGCCTTGAAAAATATTTTAGGGAATAAGTAGTTAATGTTAAAGCGAATCATGAAAACAAATTATTTTTTCTTTATCTGTTAAAAATGACAAGTAAAAATAAAATTCATTTTTAAAAACACTAGATAAATAAAAGTGAACAAATGGATTAACATATAAATAGTATAAACAGTTCACTCTTAGCTGATTCTATGTAACAACTTTATACCTATTTTGTTATATTCTCTTACCAGGATCAACTATAAAATGAACTTCTAATAACATGATTGTAGCCTCATTAGGACCACGACTATAGTTCTCTCATTCACTTCTTTCTTAACTTACAACAATCAACCGTATCGTTCAAGCTCACTCTAATTAATTAAGTGGACTTGAATCGATTTATGCAATATAATTACTTTAGTCAGATTGAATCAATAAAATAAAAGATAAGAAAATATAGGTTAAACCAATTAAGGCAATTAAATAGAACATACTAATTACAATTTTACGCAAATACACCTTACCATTATTCATACCCGTCATTTGTCCTAATTTATAATCAAAGAAACATGTTAGTATAGTTTAGAGTTCTCACCTCATTACCACTTCACAAAAAAAGGTTTAAAATGGAAAAGACAAAATAAATAAGACACAAAGGTTAAAAACTGAACAAGACAAAATAAATACCTTCTTTTTATATATATATATATATATATATATATATATATATTTAAAAAAGCACAATAATTTGTCACCTCTTTAGACCTTTAAAAGATTTTTTTAGCAAGAAAATAAACCATATTTTCAAATTAGATGAACCACGAGAATTTTAAATTTATAGATATAAATATAGATCTAACTAAAGACCGAAATAGAGACCTAAATTAAAGACCTTAAACAAAGACTTAAATTGAGAGAAAGAACTGTCAGGAGAATTTTGCAAAATGAGAGAGGAAAATGTAATAACTTTGAAGAATTTATTTCTTTTTACTTTCCAATATAAACAATATGTCAAGCAAACTTTGGAGTTTAACCACAACCAAAGAAAGAGTCTTTAGAGTGTTTTCAGTCTACACAAAAAATCTCGAAGAAAAAGTTGTTGCTGCAATAAATAACTTATTCCTATCAAGTTTTGTACGTCTATGCAATTCTTTAATTTTAATTGTTTGTTTTTTGGGGTAGTTTTAACACACAAAAAAAATTGATTATTTTCTCTTAGATTGTGATAGGTCTTGTCTTGTCTTTTAAATTGTGTAGGGTCATTGAAGATTAAGAGCATAGAGAAAGAAATGTTGGGAACAGTGTTCCTAAGACAATTTTAAACTCAATTTGAATTTGGAGTTGGGCTCGATTTTAGTGAAAGAGATTAAAGAAAGTCTTACTCATGATTTTTTATTTTCCTGAACAAGGAAATTTTGTCTGATTTATTTCACAATTTACTTGCTTACGTAGTTACTCAAATAGTCTTGACATAGGGGAATAGTGAGGAGCAAATAGTTTGGTGGATCTCAATTCCCACGTTATAATGCTAATTTAATAACACAACTAGTCTCACCTAAAATAAAAATTTCGATAGTCAAAGTTGTGTTTTAGTATTACTACTCTATTTATCTCAATTTATATGACTCACTTTTTCTTTTAGTCCGTTTAAAAAAGAATGACATTTTTCTAGATTTAGTAACAATTTAACTTTAAAATGCTTATTTTGCGACATCTGTAACTTATTCCATCAGGAAAAGTGAAATTCTGTCTCCAAAATTTCGACATCGTAGTTAACCAGGAAAAGTGAAATTCTATCTCCAAAATTTCGCTATCGTAGTTAACCATAAAAACATATGAACAATCTTCATTTGTTTGAACCAAAGTGAACAATACTGAACTGTAAAGATATGACACATTTGCCTAACTCAATCCCAAAAGCTAGTTCATGAGGGGAGGATTGCCCAAGTCCATATAAGGAGATCACCAGTCCATTCCCCAACCAATGTAAACCCACTCTAACACCCCCCTTCACGCCCAGGCCCAACTGACGCGTGGACCGGGAGCCCAAATGGGGATGGATCTGGCACTGATACCATGTTAAGATATGATACTGAACCTAACTCAACCCCAAAAGCTAGCTCATGAGGGAAGGATTGCCCAAATCCATATAAAGAGACCACCAGTCCATTCCCCAACCAATGTGAGACTTTTACCCACTCTAACATGAACTTTGGAGATAGCTAACTTGTGCTCCCTTGTTAAACTTGTCACTTATGTCCATTTCCATCAGCAAAATGAGGAGCCCTACTGTATCAAGAGTGGCTCTAATGGAGGATTCGAGTATCCAAAATGATCCAGCCATTGACAACCATTGCTAATGCCCACTGAACAAGTCAAAAGTTTACTCATGGAAATAACAAGTCATTTGATCATCCAAGATGGTATTCGTAATGCCTTCCATTTAAACGTGGCAAGAAAACAATGCTTAATATATTTTTACATCTCTACGATCACATAAAACGATATTAACTCATGCAATATGCAGGAAGACAACAAATTCAAGCTAATCAAACACCGTGACTTTGCCAGTTAGCACAAGCTAGCAACAGAATATCATATCAGCAGGATACATTTCCCCCTCCATCCTTCTCACTTGACCTCCCACTGTAAAGAACCAGACCAATTAAGATAAAACAGCAGACTTCTTTGATTTCCTGCTCGCGTAAATCTTTGAATATAAGCTCCTGGTTCTGATCGATAACAAGACATCTAATACAAATCCAACGATACATGCTATAGCCATAACTATGAACACGAGCCTGTAACAATGAGCACCTATACATGTGTTGCCACCACTCGCTGTCTTTGTTGCCTGAGCATCATAAAGTAAACCAGCAAGCAAACCAGAGAAGAGAAATGAGCCGAGGGGAAGGTTGAGGATAAGGACATTGTAGATGAGACCATAGTACTTGAGACCAAAGAGTTCAGAGGCAGTAGGAACAGTGACAGCAAGACGAACTCCATAGCAAATTCCTACGACAATAGAGCCAATGTATAGGGATCCTGGCATAGCCATGGCCATTAGGATGTATCCAACAGCCATTAGAATTTGTGAAGCTGCATTCCATACAGGCCTTGGTGTTGCAGCTTTCCTTCAAACACAGAAATTAAGATCAGTAAACGAATGCCACGGATATGATTAAGAGGTAAAAAGAAACAAATTACCCATAGATCTTTACTTAATCCTTTTTCTAATATTTGTTAATCTTATTGACGAAACTGTGTTCCAACAAAAACATCATCTAATCCATGCCCCACCTACTTTAAATGGTATTGTTTACTTATCATCAATGGCGGATCCAGAAAATATACAAGAGGATTCAAAAAATAAAAAATGGAACATCATGCTTAAGATTTGAAAACTTATGATCTAACACAATTTTTGATTCGCTTCTGTCACCAACACTAACACCTTTTGTGTTAAGGGAATTCGACACAATCAAGAGAATTTGTTTTTGCCCTATTTCCGCGATATAATTTTCAGCCAAGAAATTCAATTGAAGCCCTCGCTAACTCCTAGCTCCCCTCCGCCTACCACAAAGATAAAACGGCTCTATGTTTAAAGTTCTATCATGCCTATTATTCAATAGAATTAATCATAAAACATATTTGGTTAAATTACTCTTATGAGTCTTATCTCATTCTTCAATGAGTAATTAATCGCATTTTTGGAGTAGTAAGGAGTAAAAATATTAATTCCTTCTTAATTTTCTAAACCAAAAGATGTTGACTTAAAGAGACGAGACAAAAAGGACACGAGAGATTATAATAGAAATATTATAAAATTAGAAATAAGTATATATACTTTCAAAAAAGTGAGCTAAAAATACACAGAAAATCAATATTTACAACAGAGAGATATCTTTCTATATTTAGAAAAAAATTCACTTTAAACCTCTCATTAACGTTAATGGCATGCACTCTCATAATCCTTCAGTTTCAATTTATTTTGTCCTAATTTCTAAAAAAAGTATCGTTCTTTTTTTTTACACAACTTATTACTTTCACATTCCATATAACATTAGTTTAATATCACGACATTCAAAAGTCTCGTTTCCTACAAACAAAATACTACTCTTCCATCCCAATTTATCTAAAATGAGTCTACTCTCGTTTCCTACAAACAAAATACTACTCTTCCATCCCAATTTATCTAAAATAAGTTGTAGACTCGTCAGTTATCACTATAAATGGTGTCATTAACTTACTTGATGAAGTATTCAGAGACAGATCCGGAAAGAATGCGCCCGAAAAATCCCCAAATGCTTGTGAATGACACCAAAATGGACACATCCACATAACCCATAGCCAACCCCATTTGCCCCAAGTTATTCATCACTGCTAAACCTGTTCCAACTCCACAAAGGAACGACAAAAACAATATCCAAAAATCAACAGTCTTCATCGCCTCAAATATTGTGTGATCTTCTCCAATCACCGGCACCGTTACCATTTCCTTCTTCACCACAACTCCAACATCCTTTTTCTCCACAATTTGTTCAGCCAGAAAAGGCACAGTTGCAATATTGTTACCTTCAAAATCTAGATTCCCCGAATTGGAACGAATAAAATTCTTCGTCATTAGATACATGGGAATGAACAGAGGCAACGCCAATAAAATCAGTAATATAACAGTAAATAATTGTGAAAAAACAGTGCCATGAGGGCCTGAAATGTCGAATACTAACAAATAAACTGCGATAAAAATTGCAACAACATTAATGATGCCGAAATATTTAACTTCATCTTTCTCTTCAGCAGAGGTAGAAGAAGGTGGAATTTCACGGAGAAATACAACCGCCGTGAAACAAACAACAAAAGGGACTACAGCAAGCAAAAGTAAGAAAGATGAAGGGTCATTTGCAAATAGAGCAGAGCAAATGTCGGTAAATATAGCTGTACTTAAACCGACGTACCCTTTCAAAATTCCCGAAACAGGGCCTCTATTTTTCCTAAAATTACGAATACAAGTAACTAAAATGGCAGTATTCATCCAAGTCGTACTGTTCCCACCCATACACAAGAAAATACACATGACCCAGTACGGGAGTGGTTGAATTCGACCACTAACAACGAGCCACTGAACGCCATAGCCAATGAAACCTTCTATTGATCCAATGAGGAGAATAGAGGGAGTAGGTAATCGGTCGGAAGCTAAGCCGGCGAAGATGCCGAAAGCTTTTCCGACGTCTTTAGCGACCGAGAGATTGTTAAGCTGGAGCTGTGTGAGGGACATGAGGGATTTAAGAGCGTCGGAGTAGTTAGAGAAAGTGTAATTGTTACCGGAGATGGCTTGGACCCAGATAGCGGCGACGAAGCCAAGCCATTTTCTGGCCGGAGAAGTAGAAGGGATGTGGAAACCCATTGGAGTTTGTGTGAGTGAGAGAGAGTCCAGTCGTACTTTGGGAGTTGGGAAGTAGAAAGATATATATACTGTGAATTTGAAAAGGCAAATAGTTTGAAAATATCTAACAATTAATGAAGGTTTTATGTAGGGATATTTGAAATTTTGCGGGTGTTTGGATATAAATAATGTCATATTTTAAAGGAATAATTAGAGTTTGGTGAAAACAAATATTTGAAATTTAAGTTGAGTTTGCAACATATACCTGACTTTAAAAAAATCATTTTTTTTTTGAGTAAATAAATTTTTTCACTTTGAAAAAGAAAATAAGTTTTTCTAAACTATATCATAATTGAAAAATTGAAATTAGCATTATTGAATTGTGTTGTCTTCCTCTTCATTTTCTCGACAGCTAGTTTGTGCAACTTATAATTTTTAGCCACAGAGTGCATATGTATAAAAGTGACTGAAATTTTGAAGAAAGATCAACTATAATGATTTGCATCTTAGCCCGCCAATATTATAAGTAATAATTTTTCTGGTGACTCAAACTCACTCACAACTTTCGAATTAAAAATAAAAGGTGTTTATAATCCGAACAACTCGCTTTGATCATATACTTGCTGTAATTTAAATAAAAATGAGACAATATTTAAACTCTCACAAGTCGGGCAAAAAGAGAGAAAAAAAGAACTAGAATTGCAAGTACGGAAAGTGCAAGGTAGCTAGCTAGTTTTGTTTCTTTTTGGAAAAATCCAAATACTAACATATACATATCAATCAACCTACTTATCATCAATTAATTACTTTCCCCCTCTAGATATGCGGTCTCCAATTTTCTCAATCAACTCATCTTGAATATGATATGTAAAGTACAGTGACGATCAAGTCAGAATTTTGATTTAGAAGTGCTAAAATATAAAAAAGTTAGATTATGTAGAAGTCAAAAAATATTAATATATAACATATATACATAAAAAGAAATTATTTTTGTCCACAAAAATGTTAATTGATACCCATCAAGTGTATATGGCTCCGCTATCGGATATGCATGGTCAAGGGTGGACATGAACGAAATATGTATAAATATCAAAATTGTTACTGCAAATTATCTATTGTATCATTTTAAAAATTCAAGATAAAAAAAAAAAATTAAAAAAAAAAATTTATCCATAATATTAATTATTTTTTACCACTACAAAGACTTCAATAAAATAAATATTCAATAAAGAGGAGATGCAAAGAAAATCACTAATTTATCTCTTAAAAGTAGCAATGACAAATTTTGAGGAATCATGATTAGACTCTGATATTGAGTTTTCTATATATCGAACTCATATCACATATAATTCAAGATACGCTTGATTCAAAAACTATTCATGAAATTATACTACGTGGTCTGCGATATATGTACGAGTGGCCACCAAATATATATTATCCTCTCTTTGTTATCTATAAATGAAATTAAAATCAAGGAAGATGGGATAGTCCTTAATTAGCAAAGGCCGTCCAAAAAAAATATTTCCCAAGTTTGAAGACAAAAAAATAATTGTCAGGATTCAATGTGATTTGACCTGTAAATTTGTGAATTTTCTATGCACTGTCATTTTCTATGCAACACATCAGCTAGCTCATTGTAGATGTGAAGAGCCAACCAAATTATCCTAAATTCTGAGAGTTAGTTTAATCTTGTGTATATATATAGACACTTAAATTTGTATAAAATTAAATAAATAAACACACATGTTCTACATGGCAATTTGTATCCTACGTGATGTCTTACATGTATTATGCCATATAAAACTCGTTACAAATCGTAGAGAAAGAATATTCTATCCTTTCCGAATCTTATTTTGTGGAATTAATTATTGTTGTTGTTTCGATAGAGAAAGAACACGTATTACACTTTTGATTTTATTACCAGCTAGAGAAGGAACGTGCAGGCCAGGTAAAGCTTGGGATGGATAGTTTAATTATCACTCCCACAGTCCACAGACACATACTATTGAATATATATAACTTGTCTGACATTTTAGAAATTAGAAAACGTAAATAAGAGATAATATGCACTTCTCATCATTATGCCTAGGAGGGCCAACAACTTCATATACAAGTTCTCTATATTTTTCTAATTAATATTAGCCTTTTCTTCCACAATTTATCACTTTTATTTTATCTTCTTCTTAATTGAGGATTGTTACTTCATTTCATCCATCTCTTGTTTCAATAT
Organism: Solanum etuberosum; assembly: GCA_029582245.1. Classification (NCBI taxonomy): domain Eukaryota; kingdom Viridiplantae; phylum Streptophyta; class Magnoliopsida; order Solanales; family Solanaceae; genus Solanum; species Solanum etuberosum. The sequence continues at coordinate 40,459 of JAJONR010002426.1, read as the reverse complement.
CTTAGGGTTAATTAACCAAATTAAGTAGAATTGTGAACTAGTTAGTGACTAATTTAGTGATGACATAATAGGGAGGTAATGGTCCTTGGTGGCCCTATGTGTATATTGTATCAGGGCAGGCAAAATGAAACTTAATTTGTCCAATCCGTTTAAATTTGAACGAGTTATTGATCCGTCCATTCATTAGCTCAATCCATTTCAATCCAATAAAAAATGGATTCAACCAGAATCAATACATCACTCTGTTGAGGGAAAATATTTACTCAAGTCTCACACAAATTGTGTGCCGCCTTTTCTTTGATAAACATGTGGAATGTAGGTCCAAACTAATGACAATTTGAGAACTTTAATTAACTAAACAATGTTACATTGGGAATGTCCTTTAAACTTGGTCTCAATTGGCATTTATAGGCTATGCTCTTCAATTTTGGGTGTGCACAAGTAGACACTTAAACTTGTATATAATTGAACAAGTTGACATACACGTCCTATGTGGCATCCTACATGGCAATTCTCCATCCTACATGGCGTCCTACGTGTACTATGTCACGTAAGACGTGTGTTTTACTTATTCAACTTTATACAAGTTTAAGTGTCTACTTATGCACATTCAAAATTAGAAAGCATAAATATAAGATGAGATCAAATTAAAGGGCACATTTATGTATCATGCCTAAACATTGATATGTCAGAAGTAGCAAAAAAAAAAAAAAAAAACTTACTTTCCATAGATGAAGAAATGTAATATAATCCTCCCCGTTTTAGATATATATCTTAGTTCCAGGCAAACATGTCAAAAGTTGTTGCGCCTGTGTAAATTTTGTGCCAATAAAGTCATTTGTTCATGTATTCTTTCATTTTATGGTTCAGAAACTATGTTGTTCGGACTCAATATATATATATATATATATATTACATTTTAAGTTTTTTTTCTTTTCATATATACATAACTAAAGCGGAAAGTAATCAGTATAGATCAAGCAACAATCGGGGGTATATTAACGGATAAACTAACCTAATATTCCCTTGACAACATCCATGTGTAATTTCTAGGGGCGTACAAAATTGAACCGAAAATCGAATCAAATCACAAATTGAGTCAAATCGGGAAAAAAAATCGACTAATGGTTTGGTTTGACTTGATTTGGTATTGGGGAAAAAAACCCAACTATACTTGGGTTGGTTTGGTTTTAACTAAAAAAAGTCAACTCGAGACCAAACCAACCCGATATTATATATATAATTTTTAAAATTTATTTTATACATAAAAGTATACTTTGATGTAATTTCTAAATATTACTTATACGTTTTCATAATTTAGAGAGTGCAAACTTTTATTATTTAATTATATTCTCATTGGCCAAGCAAGTGAAAATTCTTTTTGATTTGGGTGGCGGTGAGATTTGATCTCAAGACCTCTGCCTACTCTGATACCATGTTGAAGTGTGCGACCATCTCATCTAAAAGCTTAAGCTGTTAGAGAGTGCATATTTTTATTATTTAATTATATTCTCAACAATTCGAAATCAAATCAATACTATGCTAACAAAATAAATTAATTCAACACTAAGAATGAAAATAATGTTGAATATTTGTTCTTTAGTTTTACATTGGTTTAGACATTAAAAATACATAATCTAATTTTAATTTTTCTTTAATGTTTAATCATGTAACTAATACTTATTAGACTTATTTTAGCATGATTTAGTACTTATAAATTATGATAATTTTCATTATGAATTTGCAATATTTATTTTATATGATGATTTCATTATTATTTTTATTGAATATTTTAGTGTTATCAATCATCTCATATTTTGTGTTATTTTCTTAAGAAACGCCTTAGATAGTTATATTTTGGTTGGACTAAAAAAATATTTTGAGCACAAGTTAATTATATGTTTGTATGCACATTTTATCGGAAAAATCCAAAAACCTGAAAAAATTCGAGATTTATTAGTTTGGTTTGATTTAAATTTTTTAAAATTTGATACAATAGTTTGGTTTGGTATTTGAAAAATCTGAATCAATCCGAAGTTGAAATATCTGAAAAAATCCAAGTTTTATTAGTTTGGTTTGGTTTATAAATTTAAAATTTTTACACAAATAATTTGATTTGATATTTAAAAAACCCGAACTAACCCGGCCATGTACACACCCCTAGTAATTCCTAGTGCCATTAACAGGGTCTCCTGTTCTGTGGCACTGGGAAAGGAGGTCTGAAGTATATAAATGACAAGATTCTTTACACATAGTGTGTTTGGTGTATATGTCCATTTTAGTACGTATTAAAATAAAAATATTAAAGTGCATGATATATTAGTAGACATAAAGCAGAGAAAGTGATGTCATTATTATTTTTAACTCATGTAATTACTATGACATATTTTCTACATTATCTTCCACTAATTACACATTGACCACTATACCTCCAATTACTATCATCCACTTTCTTGACAATCACTTGTGAAAGAAATCCTACAAGCTAGGTGCTTTCTTCCTTATGTTGAGTGGGTGAAAAGGATGAGAAGTGGATGAAAACTCTGCAATAGGGAGAATCACCTATGTATATAAAATTAGACTCATATTTACGAAATGTAGCAGGAGATTTTCATTTACCAAATATTGTAGAAGTTTTTCTTCAAAATATATACAAACTTTCGTTCAAGGCTTGGAAATTTTACTCAAAACTTCATGTATGAAAACGGTATAAAATATGTATATCTTGCTTTAGGTTAGTTTTGTGTATATATAGAAAGAGAATAAATTTGGTATGAAATATATATATAACTGTATAAATTTTGTATAAAGTTTATGTTGCTTTTTGGAAATTTAATACAACTATAACAACATTACAACTTTCAAACAAATTTAATAATACTACAAAAACATACGGAACTTTGAGGTTCAGTGAGCTAGGAATGTCAATCCAAAACTAGCTTAAACATTACCGAAATTTGTAACGCTCCGCAATTTTTAAGCGAAGATCCATACCATCCTTTGTATGTGTATAGGATCAAACCCAGTGATTTCCAAGTTCTACACATATATTAAGGTCATTTACTATGTATAGTAAGTGTATAGGTTGTGTTTTAGGGTCGTAAGTTACATCAAACACCAAGACAAGTTCAAAGCATTCATATCGGCTATGTTTTCACATGAGTTTATATTGAGGTCAACTTCAAACGACCATATCTATTAGGTGGCCCATAACCTATCAAATTAAAGATATTTGAGTCTTCTTTCCAACGCCACCAAGTTTGCATCAATATAAGTTTGCAGTAAAAGGTTATTGTTGTTCTATTGGAACATGTACGGACTGAAAAATTCAACGAGAACACCTGTCCATTTGGCGACTCGTCGAATGATTTGGCGAATCTCCGAATTACTTCGTCAAAATATCCTAAAAACCTTCAATATCTGAATATTTTAGTGATCTAGAGCCCTATTTGGTGATCCACCAAATATTTCAGCGAGGAGACCTCCAGATCGTCGATTTGACTGACAGAATTCATTAAAATGAAAGGTCATTTTCTTTGATTTTTTGGGTCTTCTTACTTTTCCAGAAGGGTATTCTTGAACTTTTACATTTAATTAACTTTCCTAAGTTTATCTTTGTCAGGTCCCGAGCCTACACCCTGGACGTGGCCGGCACTCGAGAACCATTGCTGGCCACAAGCGAACCCTTGGCTTGGCTCAACTCATAGAGGAAAACTTACTCAACAAAAAAATGAACTGAAACACAATCTTAACTGAACTGTCTCAATAGATAACTTAGAATGCTTTAGAAATGTACATTCAACTAGCCAAGTGGCAACTCAAGTCTCAGACATCAATAACTGAAATGAACAAGACTAATGAACTATAACTATCTATCTATGAAACTTCTACTAACTGAGATGGACGTCGGGACAAGACCCACGATATCCTAATAAAACTAGAATGAATAAAGTAAACAAGGGATCCTCCGAAAAGCAAGGAGGCTCACCACAACTCTGAAGCTCAACTGGATCAACGAAGCGCTGTGTGCTGATCCTGAATACCTGTGTCTGCATCATAAAAGATGCAGGCCAAATAGCGTCAGTACATGGAATGTACGAGCATGTGAGGGGAAATCTAAACAAGACATAAGCTTGAACTGAAAGTGAAAGAAACACTTACCTCGCCTCAACTCAACTCATCTCAATATAAAGCAGATACAAAGATGCAATATAAAGAAAAGCTTTAAAACATGTAGATAACAACTCAGTTTATTGAAAGACACAGTAATAACTTAGTTTTGTATATAAAAATACAAGTAACTCTGTGGGAGATTCTCTAACCGATAACCATCACTATGAGCTATGTGATGATACAACGTCTCGCCCACACTACCAGAACTGTCCTATACTTTGCCGAGGTATAGAACTCCTCAACTAAGTGGATCCAATAAGCTATGCTTAAAAGTAATAAGGAATCATCTAAAAAGTATGACTCTCTCTACCCACGTTGGCTACATGGTTTATGGAGAATTTGAGTTATTTGAACTCGTCCCCATATCGGTGCTCAATACTACTCCCAAAATGTAACTAGCTCATATGTTAAATCCATGACTTTCTCTATGGTTTGAGATTATTACTCAAAAATATATCTCTTAAAAGAGATGGTACTCAGAACTGCTCATGAAAACTCTTTTTGGAAATCGGGATTTCCTCTCATCTTAAATGTGAAAAATATTTACTTTTTGGGAATACTTAGTTCCCATATAACATTTTAAAGAAATGAACTCGGATCTACTCTTTCTCAAACTCAATGCTTAAGTCTTAAAACAAGTTTAAAACCATTGTAAAAGACTTTTGAAAAGATTCTGAGAATCTCTAGACTTGACTCTTAGCTCTACCTTGAATTTTAATTATGGATTCCAGGGTTATGATCTCATGTTATGGATGATCTCTCAATGTTTAGACGTACCTTAGAGTGTAGAAATCAACTAGAAAACATAGGTACGATTCGACGGAACTCAAACGGAAAGAAGTGGGAAAGGGTAGAGGACTTGGCGACCCTGGCGTACTGAGTGGCGCAGGGCGCCAGACCCTGAACTACAGAGCCTGGGTTGGGGCGCACTGAGTGGCGCGGCGCCCCAGAGCCCAAACTACAGAACCTGATTTGGGGTGCACTGAGTGGCTCGGCACCCCACCCCTTTTCCCAGAAAACTTAACGAATTTTCTTACTCATTTTTCGACCCTAATTCACCTAGAATCGAAAAGTTTCTTCCCCAATCACTTAGATTCGAATACCCAACAATAGTACACAAGAATCTACTCAAAAACAACCTTAAAACTCATACGATTATCTCAAGAACTCATCCAAACCTCAACAATCAAGATTACGAAAGAAACTTCAACAAAACTCATCAAGAACTCAAATTCTTTACTTTCAAGAATGAAATTACGTTGAATTAATCATGATTGGAGCATGGGTGAACTAACCAAATGCTATTTGAACTCACATACCTCTTAGGGATCAAATCCTTGGCGAAATCCGCAACGAAATCTTCAAGAACTTGACGAAAACTTGACTTTTCTCCTTTTTTTTCTCCTCTTCTTGAACTTCTCTCAAAGCCCTAGCGTATTTTAGGATTTGTAAAACTGAACCCAATCAGTTTAGACCCCTAGATATTACCAAATTTCGTTTTAAGTTAATTGGGTAAGGAAAAGACCAAAATACCCCTCTTAAATCCGGGTAGCTTTTCTTAACTAGACATTCTGACTTCAAATGGGCATATCTCCCTCATACGAGTTCAAAAATTAGCAAACTTTGTGGCGTTGGAAAGAGGATTCCAAGACCTTTCATTTGATATCTTATGGGCCACCTAACTCATCATGTATTGAAAGTTATGGTCGTTTGAAGTTGACCCAAACTCATACTTAGCATACCTTGCAAAATTTCAGATTTTGCTATTTCCAAATTAGTTTCTTTTAATTCTGGTTCTTTCAAAAACCGAGGTGTTACAATCTTATAACCTAATAACATCATTATACGTATAGAAACTCTCAAAATCCTTAATTTTCTTTCTTTCAAAAATTAAGAACTCCAAGAAAGGAATTCCTCCAATTTCGCAAGATCTAAATTAAAGGCTCCAAGTTCAAGATTCTCTTCAAGTATCCTAAGGGTTTCAATCCAAGATTTCTTCTCCACACTTCATCTCCAAGAAAATCATATATAGAAGGATTTTTCAAGTTCAAGTTATAAGGTTCTAAGACATCAAAACGAGTTATTTCTTCTAAGTCTCATTTTCTCAAGTATGTAAGACTTTAATTAGAGCATTCATTTAGCTCTCATGCCTAAAGTATTTTAATTTTCAAAAATTTCACAAAATTATTAGAAGTAAATCTAGGACTTTTATGAAATCATGATTTTTCTTCAATAAGCTATGTTTTCCTTGTTACACTTTGGTTTTGAAACCTTATGGTAGTGATTTAGCAGGATTTTTATGGTCATTCAAATCCTTATGAATTTTAAGCATGATATGAATTACAACCTAAATATAGGTTATTTTAAGATATGACTTTTGAATTGAGCCTCATATATGAATCAAGATGATAAATGGTTTTCATACCTATGAGCATTATATGATAGTACCGAGAGGACGCGAGTTTAGAAAACTCAAATCCTATAACCACGCGTCAACGTAGGATTATGTTTCACCACTTTTTTGGTTTACCTTCTGGCCCTGAGAGACTTAGATTAGTGGATCCATGTGGATATGATATGGTCTTATACTCTGGAAAGGTATAGGGCAGTCCTCCCAACTAGATTAGTTGTTGGACATCATGAGCTTACATGGTGTATGTCGGTTATAAGAAACTCCCCAATTTATGCATCTTTTATGATATTCCCTTAACTTCATTTGAGTTATATTAAGTATGTTGTTTTACGTTATGATTATGCAAGGCTACTGATTTAAACTCGGCTTTATGTATATACTTTTGAAAAAAGTCTTAAAACGGATATTTATGCATGGCTTTCAATTGCTTCTTTCCAATGCCTTTATTACGATTATGACTCTACTTTTTAGAACCTTATTCCATTGTTTCTTCCTTATGTTACTTTATATGAGTATGTTGGTGCCCTTACATATTCAGTACATTTCATGTACTGATCGATGCATACTTTTCTTTGCGTTGCATCCTTTATGATGTAGATTCAGGCGTTCGTACTCAGACTCGTGGCTATTATGATTGCAGCATTTCCAGTTAGCACTTGGTGAGCCCTCCTCATTTGGGTACTCCATTAATTTAAGTTAATAGACTTTCCTTCATGTTGTCTTTGGTTTTGAGGTAGCTGGGGGTCATATCCTGGTAGACTTATGTTTTCAATTGAACTAGTAGAGGCTAATTTCAGACAATAGAAATGTGGTTTCATGTATTATTTTTCTAAATTCTATTATTCAGTCATGCATTTTAGCTTCCGCTTAGTTCTTTATGTTATGCTTTGATATGTATGTAAGGGTTAGCCGGTGACCACACTTGGTTTCAGGTTCCGTGTCTCGTTTGGGGTGCAGACTTGAAAAGTGACAAAATTGCCCCAAATTTTAGATTTAAAATTTCTCTGACGTTCCAGTTATTTTGAGAAATCACTCATTCAAAACGAAATTCATTTAAGGTAAATCGATGTTTAGAACATGATAATCGATCTCCTTACAATGAAGCTTTGAAGAAAATAAATATCACATGAAGATGAAATATATACAATGACAAATAACGACTGAGACTGTAGTTCAATTCAATGAGACTAGTGAAACTTTGTTCTATTCCTTGTTTAGGCGGAATTTGAGTCCTTGGGCACAAAAGTGTTCCAGAGGAGTCCTCTTTAATCTTCTATAAATTATAAAATTTTGTTAGGTTTGATATATAAGAAAAACTATACCTATGTTTAATAATATAAACTTTATTTTGTGATAGTAGCTAAATTTTTTTCTTATCTTATCAATGTATATCTTTCAACCATCTAGTTTATCAATATAGCTGAAATATATATAACATACACTTTTTAGTACTTGTTGTGTATAATTATGTATATTTAATATAAAATATACACTAGCTATACACTTTATTCATATTTTATAAGCTAGTCGGATAAAGTGTTCGGTGTTGTAATTATCCCATTTGATAGGACAATATGTATATACAATCCTAGACAAAATTAGCATGTTTTTAACCAAATGTTTTGTTTAGCAAATAAGCCTAAAAGAAATGACATTCAGTAGTCATCTCCTTTAATTTCTCCATTTTTTTGTTTTTTTAAATTCAACTTTATACAAGTTTAAGTGTTTATTTAATTACACTCAAAGTTGAAGGATATAAATATCAACTAAGATCAAATTTAAAAATATATTTATATATCATGCCTAATATAATTAAAAAGTTGAAATTTTGAAAAAAAATAATTATGTAATTATTTTCATAAAGTAGTTGTAACTTTTTCTTTTTTTAGATATATACCTCTTTAGAAAGTAGTATCAGTGTAATTTCCTGTTTCCTTTCTTCTAAGTTTGGGCCTTAAACAAAATTGATTTTCAAGAAATATCTTTGAAAACTATATAAATGGTCAAAAAACTCAAAATATTTAGGGAAACTTACATAAATATACTATAAGAAAATATTTATCATTCATAGTAATAACATTTGTTTTTCACTTGATCACTTTTAATATATTTATAATACAGTTTTTATACGTGTTACAGAGAATAATTTATAAAACACATATAATACAAATTTTATTGATGGATAATACATTTATCACACATTTTAATAGAATGTGTCGATTTCTTACCAAACAAACATAGTATATTTTAGAACAATTATAATACATATATATTGCATACATAATTCATTTTTAATACATATTACAGATTTATCATAGTATTGCTATAAAAGGTAATAAATAAAAAGTATCGCTAAAATCAGTAATTATTTATTAAAAGGTACCCATCCAAGTAATTTTTTCAAATAATTACATGTTCATATCCCAAACCAAAGTAATTCATAAAATACTCATTCTCTCAAAAAAAAAATTACAGCCCATACCCCTTATTCATTAAGGCTGATAATTTTCGCTTAACTGATACTAAATCAGTATATATATATACTGTATTGATATCATTAAGGTTTCTTGTTCAGAAATTACTCATTAGTTAGTGATAAAGGTTTCTTGTTCAGAAATTACTCATTAGTCAATGATACCATAAGAGCGTATATATATTTTTATGGTATCATTAAGGTTTCTTGTTCAAAAATTACTCATTAGTCAATGATACTATAAGAGTATACTGTATTGACCAACGAGTAATTTCTGAACAAAAAACTTTAATGAAGAAGACCGCGAGATTGTCCTTCTCTCAAAATCAAGCGGTTCTCCTTTCAATTCTGTTTGAATTTGTACAAGAAATTCGTTGCCAACCTTATCCTAAAGAAAATTCAAATTTCGAATTTGAAATCCATTCAAATTTTTCACCCGTTTTCCCCCTTAGTGTCGATTTCATCTCCCCTATAAATAGCCCTGCTCATTCACTGTTGAAGGGGATTTTCTGGACCAAAAAATAGAGGTTGGAGACATGGAATGAATACACAAAAGAATACTGACGAAATACACACAAAAAGGGAGTGGAACCTAAGCTAAATAGGCCTTTACAGATTGAGTCTGAGAGGCTTAAGTCTAAGCATTGTTCTTTTGTTCTATTCATAGTTCATCGTTCTTCAAAGTTAATCAGAGTCTCTCTGTTGTGGTCGTGGAAGTTCGTTGCTGGCTCGTCTTGTCCCGGAACGCTGCACCCCAAAAGGTAATAGTTATTTCTGTTCGTGTCTTTGGTTTCATGATGTGCTGGTCGTTTGATTTTACTGTATGAGGCATTCAAATGTTGAAATTTTCAGATTGTTTCAACTTGTTTTTCACTGCAAATCAGTGGTGTAATTGGCCTGCTTTGAAAGTTTTTGTTTGTTTGCTTACTTGAAGTTTTGATAGTTGAATAACGATAGAGACCCAAAACAATTAGACATAAAAGAATTGTGATCTGTTTTTAATAAGAAAACTGTAGAATTACAATATATTTATACAAGTAATTGGAGTCCTAATTATCTACTGATTTCAAGCTAATGATCATTAGCCATAATGTGAGATTCCTGATTTGGTGCTGATAAATAAGGTATAGTCAACACCCTCCCTCAAATTAATGTTGTGTATCACAAAGCATGAGTTTGGACAACAAATAATTGTGTCTACTTCTTGACACGGCCTTTGTAAATAAATCAGCCAGTTGATCTTTAGAGGATATATACTTCAGGTTAATACTCCGATCTTCAACCAGTTCTCTAATGTAGTTACAGTCTACATCTATGTGCTTGGTGTTTTCATGATGAACGGGGTTTGTTGCTATTCTGATTGCACTAGTGTTGTCTCCATACAATGTGGTTGATCCTTTAATTACAGCTAAGTTCTAATAACAACCTTCGCAGCCAAATGATTTCAGAGCATGCAACAGACATACTTCTATACTCTGCCTCTGTGGATGACTTCGATGTTCGAGATTGTTTCTTGCACTTCCAAGAAATCATGCACGAGCCAAGCATCATGCACCAACCTGTAGTGGATCGTTTTGAATCAGATCTGCGTCAGCATATCCCACCATGTCCATCGATGAAGATGATGGAAATAAGAGACTCTGATTTACAATACATTTTATGTATCTAATAACCTTTAACAAAGCGGTGTAGTGCATCTTGTAAGGCTTGGTAACAAATTGGCTTAACACATGTACTGCATAAGAGATGTCAGGACGACTCATAGTAAGATATATAAGTGATCCAACTAGACGTATATACAAGGTCTGATTTCTAAAAATCTCCCCTTTCTCTTTTTTGTATTTCGTATTCGTTTTTATTGGAGTATGTACCTTCTTATGATCAATAAGATTGGCTATCTGAACTAGATCTTCTGCATACTTTTGTTGACTCAATCGTATGTCTTCCTTTCCATAACTTACCTCCAAACCCAAAAAATATGTTAGCTTTCCCAGGTCCTTCATTTTGAACGAGGAGTGTAACAGATCTTTCAAATGAGAGATTCCAACTTCGTCGTTTCTTGTGATAATCATGTCATCCACATAAAGAAGGAGAATAGTAATAACTGAGGTAGTTCGACGTAAGAATAATGAATAATCCGAGCTACTTTGAGTAAAACCAGCACCTAAGATTGTAGTGCGAAACTTTTCAAACCACGAGCGAGGAGCCTGCTTTAATCCATAGAGAGATTTCTTAAGACGACACACCTGATTTAGTTTAAAATATTTATAACCTGGTCGTTGATTCATGTAGACCACTTCTTGCAAGTCTCCATGCAGGAAAGCATTCTTGACGTCCAGTTGATTTAACTTCCAACCTTTTATTGATGCTAAGGCAAGCAATATACGTACAGTCGTCATCTTAGCTACTGAAGCAAATGTTTCATCATAGTCGATTCCATATTCCTGCTTGTATCCTTGAGCTACTAATCTTGCCTTGTATCGATCTAGGGATCCATCAGCTTTCATCTTGATTGAGTAAACCCATCTACTTCCAATAATTGCTGCATTTGTTGGTCTATCTACCATATCCCATGTATCATTCTCCTCAAGGGCAACTAATTCTTCATGCATTGCATCCTCCCAACATTTCTGACCACTAGCTTGCATGTAAGAGTTTGGTACAACTAGAGAATTCAAGGTTGTTAGTAAGGCATAAGATCGACCATATTCACCTGTTGAGTATTTATATCGTTCTGGAGGAGGAGCATGCCGAGATGATCGTCTAATGGCGTCAATTCTATTTTGACGAGTAGGAGAAGATTGGTTGTTAAGATTTAATGAAATATTATGTGGGTGAGGTAAATAATTGGTATTTGTCGAAGTAGTATCATTATCAAAAAAAGGATCAAAGTCATAAGTAGTACCTGATGTGGTAGAGGACATGGTCGACGAAGGACCAATGACTAGGTGGCTATGGCAAGCAGCATCATGAGAAGAAATTTTTTTCAGGAAAGACATAGTAGAGAGTTGTGAGTCTTTGTTAGTATAAATAAAAGAATTCTCAAAGAAGATAACATGTCGTGAGATTTTCAATAAACGAGGTGTTGAATCATAACACAAATACCCCTTTTGAATATCATTGTATCCTAAAAAAATACATTTAACAGCTTTTGAAGATAGTTTATGACGTTCATGATCCGGAAGAAGAACAAAGCACACACAACCAAATACTTTAAGATGTGAATAGTCAGGTAATTTTTGAAAAGAATAAAATAAGGACAATTTTGTTTCATGACCGAGGATGATTGTCTATTTATGAGATAAATAGATGTTTGGATTGCTTCCACCCAAAATAATTTTGGAACATTTGAAGTATCAAGAAGGTCTAAGGCAGTTTCAACAACATGTTTATTCTTACATTCCACCACACCATTTTGTTCTGGTGTATAGGGACAAGAACGCTGATGAATTATGCCTTTTTCTTGAAAAAATTAGTGAGGTTTGTATTGACATATTCCCCTCATGAATCTGAACGAAACATCTTGATCTTTTTCTCAAATTGAGTTTCTATAAGGTTATAAAAAAATTTGACAATATTTGGTACCACAGACTTGTGTTTCAAGAAGAAAATCCATGTATAACGAGATACTTGATCAAAGAATAAAATGAAATACTTGTATCCTAAACGAGATATAATTGGAGAAGGTCCCCAAACATCGCTATGAATTAAATCAAAATGAGTAGAATAATTAGTACTGCTTAATTGAAATGGAAGTTTATGACTCTTTGATTTTGCACAACTTTCACAAGGTAATTTAGAGGGCAAAATCAGTGAATGTTTACCCAATAAATTACAAGATTTAAACACAAAATTTAACCAAGAAGAGTGTGGATGGCCTAAACGGAGATGCCACAAGTTCCACATTTTATTTGAAGATTGAATATCTTTATTTGAAGCTGAAAGAAAACACTGATGAAGTTTGGTATCCTGAGATTGAAGAAGAAATAGCCTGCCAACCTAACGTCCCCTAGCCATCATTTTCCCTGTCAATATGTTCTGAATAACACAACCATTAGGAGAAAAAATAACTAAAAAAATTTGTTCTACAAGTTGCCCGACAAATAAAAGATTTGCAGTAAGCTTTGGTACACAAAGAACTTCTGAAAATGGTTTAACGGAGCCAATAGCTGATGCAGTTAAAACATGACCATTTGCTGTAACAATTTCATGTCTGGAACGTGGTTTAGATAAATCAGAAAAAAGTTTTTGATTTCCTGTCATATGATTAGATGCAGCAGAATCAATATGCCATACCGTTGAATCTGAAAGTATAGTCATACCACGATACGTTGCAGAGCTGAAGAGATTGCATTAGGAAGAGCAGCCACCAAGGATTCTTGTATCATTTTGTACATATCATTGCGATCAAGCACTTTTGTGCTTGGTGTTTCTCGTGTTCCAGCATCCCTTGTCGTCGCTTGGAAGGCTTTATGAGGAGTTGAGTGTTTTCTTGGACCAGATTTTTTACGACATTCCAGAATAATATGACCATCCTTCTTACAATAGTTGCAATAATTTCGCTTCTTGCAATGGGAAATAACGTTCCTTGTTTCCTTTCAATGATAGCATTGAACAGGCTTATTAGAGTTGCCCGAGGAAGAAGAAATTTTATATGCAGCCAAGGCAGTTCCGTGGTAAGGGAATTCTCCATGGAAGCTTGAGAACTCAACCGAGTTTCTTCTCGAAGAACTTCAGAAACTACCATATCCAAAGCTGGTAGTTTTTCCCTGTTAATAATACTAGCACGCAAATGCTCGAACTCGGGCTTGAGTTTCATTAGAAATTGGACTGTCCTTGTCCTCTTCATCGTAGTCATGAAATCCTTTAATCCAGCCGCAGGGATAGAGGCAGCAAAAACCTGATCTTGCTCTGCCCATAATGTGAGTAAAACATAATAGAAACAGCGAACATTTTTCTCACCTTATGTAGATTCTGCAAGTAGTCTTTCAAATTCAAATTCTCTAGCCAGATTTTGTTGGTTACCGACGGTATGTAGATGACTCCACATTTCTGATGCTTTCTCAAAAGATGTCAGTTCCATGGCTATATCAACAGAGACGGAATTGACAAGCCATGTGATAATTTTCCCATTGTTAGCCTCCCAAGCCTCTTTTTCTTTGTCTTCTGCGGGTACAACCTTTGAGCCATCCAGAATACCAAGGAGGCCTTTGCCTCTAATGAAGGCTTTGAAATGAAACTTCCAAATCAAATAGTTATGCCCATCAAATTTTGTTGGCAAGGTACCTCGTGAATCCATCCTAATTCAAAGAGGAAAATAAAAGTCGAAGGGATCAGTCACGGAATAGATTCAGAGATGACTATAGGAATGATGGATATGGATTGAGACTCTGAACCAAAGATGAATGAACCAAATTTACTGGAAAAAAAACTGAGTAGTGAGGATCTGGAAAAAACAAGGCTCTGATACCAAGTTGAATAACGATAGAGACCCAAAACAATTAGACATAAAAGAATTGTGATCTGTTTTTAATAAGAAAACTTTGGAATTACAATATATTTATAAAAGTAATTAGAGTCCTAATTATCTACTGATTTCAAGTTAATGACCGTTAGCCATAATGTGAGATCTCTTATTTGGGGGAGATCCTTGATTTGGTGCTGATAAATAAAGTATAGTTAACATTGATGAGTCCGTTTGGTCTCGAGTTCATTTCTCCCCATTAAAATCTTCTTATCTTTGCTGTTATCTCGTCTTGCTTACTGTGATGTCATGATTCAGTCTTGAAGTTCAAAACCACTTTCTGTAGGTGGTTTTATCTCTTAATCTGATATACGAAGGGTGTCTCTATTTTACTAGTTATTTCAATTAGCACGAATCGCGTGGGTCGAGTAGTTTGTTGTTTTGACTTGTTTTCTGTGGTGTCTACTCTTTAGAAGTCGATAGTAGGCCAGCCTTCTGTTTCTGTAATCTTATTTCTAACAGTGTTTTGTTGTATATGGCTTTTTTACTCTGCATTTTGAATCAGTTTACTCCAAGTTTCCTCAACTGAAACTGAGTTGAAGTGAGTCGATAAGTTGTCTATTTCATGCTATTGGAATGTCCTTTGTATTAGTTTTACTTGTCGACTTTCTTCTACTCTAGCAGGTTTATTGTTTGTATGTCTCTATTTTCACCTTGAATCATGCTAACTGAAATTTTCTTATCTATATCTAAGTTGGTTTCGGCTGCCCCCTTCTCCCTTTTCCCAGCTGCTCGGGGTCTATTATCATTGTTTAACATGCCTTGTTTGAATCGAGTCTATGTCTTTATTTTATTTAATTTTAGTCGAAATACTTGCCATTTGCATCTAAGCTTGTAGAATACGAGTTTCCACAGATCACTCGATATTGTGATGTAACTTGGGTCTTTGTTTGCTTTATTGCCATGAGGACTGGTTTAGTTTTCTTTCAAATGGCTCACACTCTTTAAGGCTTCGTATTTAGGGGTGAATATCGTGTTTTAGTTGAGTTCTCTTTGTGGTAATTTATTCATTTCTTTCTCTTCTAGCATTTAAAGTAGCTTGTTCTTTTTCTTCATTCGGTTTTTGATTAAAATTTTCTAGTCTATATATATATCAGTCCTAATATAGTGTCCCTGAAATAATGATTCACAGATTTATCTTTGGTAGTTCGATTATCGTTCTTAGGTTGTCGGGCTCGTGATGGTGTAAATAATGTTCTCTGTCTCTTGCCTAATGAAGTCTAGTTTCTTTTCCTTTGTTTTTGACAAAAATGTTAATTTAGTTTGAGTCTCAATATGAATGAGTTGTGAGTTGAATTGAGCATGAACTTGTTGTTAAGTTTCCAGTGGCTTTCTTCTCTTCTTTATTTTGTTAAAAGTCAGTTTGCCTCTCTTTGTGAAAGTGCCAAAATATGGACTTGTTTGGTATTGACTGCAGATTTAGCGATAGTGCAGTGAGCAGTTTGAATTTCTCTCATTCCTTTTGTAGAAATTCATGTTTCATCATATTGATTCTCAGGGGTCGTTTGGTAGAGTGTATTGGAGAAAATAATGCTTGCATTAGCTTGATGTATTATCAGTATCTTGTTTGGTACACTTTTCTAACCTATGCATGACTAATGCTGGTATTAGTAATACACTCCATTGTGTATTGAAGAGTGTATTACTAATACCATCTAATTCTATGCATTAGTAATGCAATGGGTTCTAATGCATGCATTAACATTATTAAAGGCACAATTGCCCTCAAAAACATCTTTTACATCCTTTCCACTATATTTGTGGAGGGTATTTTTGTAAATAAATATTTTTTCTAAAAAAATTATGTAATGTATAATATTTTTAGTACACCAAACCAAACATTGCATAAGAAAAATCTCATCATAACTAATGCAAGCATAACTAATACAAGCATTACTAATATACTATATTTTGCATTATTCTTATACACTCTACCAAACGACCCCTTATTGTTTCCTTTTTGGGGCATGTAATCTCTCCGGATGAGTCCCATGGATTTTAGTTTCTGCCCCGAGTTCCGTGGACTTCTTCCTCATTTGTGTTTAGATAATTGGGTCACGAAGGCCCAATTCCACCTTCTTAGCGAGTCCGCCAACAAAGGGAATATATATGCAAGGCTGGAAACGAAAATGCAGGTCTCGAATGTCCAAAAGAATACTGTATACAGCACGATACAGAAGTATATACATGAAATATACAGAGGTATACAACGATTGTATACGCTGTATAAAAGTAGCAGAAACGGGTCGAAAGCCCACCAAATTTCCAGCTATTGTATTTTGATGTAATTGGGTCAAAGGCCCATCAATTTTTGGTATTATTTTGCTAGTTTTAGGACATGTGAAAATTGGGTCAAAAGCCCAAAGAAAAATCAGTTTTCTATGTTAGTCTAGGACAGGTACCAAATATTGGGCCAAAAGCTCACAAAACAGAAATTAGGCCCAAGTACTGGCCCAGGCGGACAGAAATCGGACTTGGGCCCAAATTCTTCTTTTCTTTGTTATTTAATTGCCCTTGCATGCTTATTTGTTTAATTAACTCGGAGGTTTTTTCCTAATTCAATCCCCCAAAAGATAAATCAATCATATCTTTTAAAAAATTAAATAAGTATATTTTGTTTTACTTGACTTTAGAATATTTGCAAAATATTTACTTAAGTAATATCCTTGTAATATTTTCCTCTCCCCTAAAAAAGATTTCTATTCTTAAAGTTTGTCTATTTCCTAAACTAGTCAAGCATGCTTCTTTCTTTTAAAAAATAATAATTAGCCAAATACTTTAATTACCGAATAAGCGCAAGTTAGCGGACGTTTCAGGTACTTTCAAACCTTTCCTGAAATGTTAATGTGAACCCCGAACCCCCTTTGGTATTTCAATAGATTTTCTGTTTTAAATCTTTTGAAATTAAGTTTTCTTGATTTTTCTTAAAAATTAAATGGCGACTCTTTTTTCTAAAATAAAACAAGCTAAAACACCAACCATCTTCACCATCACAACTAGCACCGTTGTCGACTAGCACCAATAACATCGTCAAACACCACAAATCCTTTTGTCACCATTATCAATCCCGTTAACTACTAACATCAACTAACTTTATCAGCAAAATCGCCACTATCGCTATTAATCACCACCATCACGTCAGCAGAGGCAGACTTACCTATCCATGAGAGTGTGCATGTGCACCCGTTAACTTTGAAAAAAAATTATGTATATATGTGTATATATAACTTGGGATATGAGATATATATCATTAGACACTCTAAGAGCCTAAAACTAATTGGGTGCACTGGCTTAAACATTGCGCCGCTCGTTGTTATTTTCATTTTCATCTGAGAACCTTAAAAATATTGGATAAAACAAGGGGGCTAAATTACGACCTCATGGCTTTAAGTGAAGTTCAAAACCAACACTTCATCAAACTTTATCTACTAAAGTTATTTAATTCAAATTACATTAGTTTTATATTTCTCTCTTTAATAAAATTATCACACGAATCGATATTGGGTGACATTATTTTAACTAACATGCATTAGGCATTGGTGGTGCACCCATCGTCTTCAAATTCTGGTTCGCCGCTGCACGCCAGTTACTACAACACCAACCATCTCCACTATAGTACCAATTATCACCACTATCACAAACCATCATTACTATCACTAATGAACATAAATATTTATTATTTTTAGTTGGATCATATATTTATTATGTGTAAAAATAAATAAATTATATATATTCAGAATTTAAAAAATAAATAATCTCAATTATTTAATATTTAAATTTAAAAATAATATTTTAATCATTGATACTTACAATTGGATCAAATATCTTAATCTTAATAAAAATAAATAAGTTCTAAAATAATTTCTCGATAGAGGATTCATAAATTTACTCCGACTAGTCTTGGATTGAGACGGCGATTTGATTAATTACACCGTAGGCAAAAATTGGATTTGACTTTTGGACGAAGGAACTTTGTTTTTCTCGTTGCTATTTGCTTGGTTAATTATTATTTGGGATTCAGACCCCCCCTCACGTTTTGCTTAATCACATTGACCTCCCTCGTGGTTTACGATATTACGTATAGCTCCTTTATTTTAATTTTTTTGTAACAAGCTTTTTATCTATTTTTCATTAATGTAAATTAAATACAACTTGACAAATCTACCCTTTTTAATATTACATTTTTCATTTAAACTCTCATATTTAACAAAAAAAAATAATGTTAAAATCCCACAATTTCTTTGCTTGAAAGTATTTTTCTTTACAAACGTGGGTCCTACGTTTTCTTCTTTTTCCTGCCCCGTGAGGCCAATTATTCCATGGACGTGTACCTGTTCAAAATCAAACCGAAATTGATAATTCGAATCAATAAAAAGTTATTGGTTTATCGATAATGAGTTATTGGTTTAGCGGTTTTCCTAACAGTTTTGATTTTTTTTATTATCCGGTTATCGGTTCTTAACGGTTTGAGGTTTTTTCTTAACGGGTTAACAGATAACCCGATAGTAAATTAAATAATTACATTTATACCATTTGGTATATAAAGTCCTTGACTTAAAGTTTAGTTTCATACTTTTATTTATGGTTGTCTCAAATTGTTGGCTATTCTACAATGTGACAATGTTTTCAAATCATGTGCATGGTTCGTTTGGTTCGTCACCTTGTTTTTAAGTAATTTTCAAAAATTATTTGTTGGTGTCAAATCTTAACGGTTAAACCAATAACCGAATTGATAATGATCAACAATCGATAACCAATAACTCATAAGACAATATCTTTATGGTTTTATAACGGTTTAGCATATATACAAACTGGTAACTGATAAATCGAACCGATAAACTTCAAATTGAACTAACCGATACGCAGCCGTACGCGTACCCTTTAGGATAAGAGATTGCAGTATTTTGCTCCAAAACTAATTATACTGTGAGGGACTTTATATGTTGCAATGTATACAAAGGAGAAAATAAGGATGGTCAATTACTCGTGCAAAGAAAAAGACCGAAGAGGAAGAGAACTTTTGACCTGTTTATAGTCTGCAGAGAAGAATTTTTTGAGCCAAAGACTTTAAAAAAAAAATGAATTTATCAAATATGATATTTTGATAAAAATAATTAATTAAAGGAGTTTAATAGAGTATTATAAAAAAGAAAAGTTGTCAAATTGTATTTTATTACATTAATGAAAAATAGATTAAAAAGAATTGTTACAAAATATTTAAAATAAGGGAGGTATGTGTAGTATCACAAACCTCGAAGGAGGTCAATGTGATTGAGCGAAACGTGGGGAGAGATCTCTGAAATTATCCCTTATTATTTTTATCTTTTCAATTTATATCTCTTATTTTGTTTTTTCTTTAAACTTGTTTTTTGTGAAAAATACTTATTTAATATGGGAAATGTGGTTAAGCAAACTTATACTACTTAATTAGTCATTATAGCTATAGTTTGCTATAATTATCACTCGCAACTAACATTAACCATTAATTACGTGGGTTGAGTTCGAGTTTGTATAATTAGTCACGTTTGTATAATTCGCCACATTTGCATAATTCGCAACTAACAAATCTTCGTTTGATTTGTATTTGTATACGATGGTTTGCATTTGTATATGACAATGATTTCCTTTGGTTTTTCTGTTTTATCACCATATACATTCAATCTTTTTGTGTATAACTTTTTAAAATTTGTATAAATGTGTAGTTTTGGATTTTGTATAATATAATTTATATAATTTAATTTGTATAATATAATTTGTATAACTGTTTAAAGTTCATATGTTTATGTTTGTATCAATTTGATATTTTGAGTTTTATCATATTTGTATAAATTCAGACTTTATATTACTCAATTATACAAAAACACGCGAATTGTACAAACGTACCCGCGAATTATACAAATGAGATGCGAATTATACAAATTATTGCCCTCTCTCGCTCGCCTCTCTCCTCCCTCTCTCAATCTTGCTCGCCTCTCTCCTCCCTCTCCCAATCTCGCTCGCTAGATATACAAATACATATGTATACTAGTTACATATATACAATTATCTAACCCGTATACATATACAATTTGCCTCTCTCCCACTATCTGCCCTCTCTCACTCGCCTCTTCCCCCTTCACAATCTAGCTCGCCACTCTCCTCCCCATAACATGTAGCTATGAATCAGAATTAACAAACTTTAGTTATGGAGCGTAATTAAGCTATTTTTGAGTGGCTATATGCGAAAGTTCTCCGTTTAATATTTAGTAATTATCTAATTTTAATGTTAGACATCACATATTTTAGACTTTTTTGATTAAAAAATCTTTCTTATTAGTTTAACTTTCGTATTCAATCAACTTGTTCTTCATAACCTACTATTCCATTTGTGGAATAAGTAAATTATCCCAAATAATTATTTCTTACTGAATATAACATCGTGTCATGATTTTCAAATACAAAGAAGTTAGATGGCACCCAGGATGTGACTTATTGGTCAATGAAGTGGTTGGAAGTCGTGATATCTTAGGTTTAGATTCCAGCGGAGACAAAAGATACTAGGTAATTCCTTTCATCTGTCCTAGCCTTAATGTTATATGAACCTGTTGATGGTGGGAGATAACAAATATTTTATAGAATTAATTGAGATACACGAAGATTGGCTTGAACATCACGGTTATTAAAAAATAAAAATAAAAAGTTACACTAATTTGTAACTTATATTGAAACAGAGAGAGTATTTACTTATTGCATTTGTTGAATTATCTCACTATGGATAATTTCCTCAATGCCACGTTACTATCTAAAGATGAAATCCTTTTGGAAAAAAGTAGAGAAGAAAAGAATAATACAAATGTACTCTCTTTAATTGGTAAGTTATTCTTAATTTCAACTAGTAGGTAAGAATTTGAATGGTTTAATTCAGCCTTGAGAGATAAATAACTTTACTATTAATATTTTTTATATCATTCCAAAATAAGAATCTATAAAATTCACACATGGAAGGCTGCTTAAAAATATATGACACTTAATATTGTTATTATTCAATTCAACCATCACTAACATCTCATTAATTGTGCAGTTGAATTTTCAACATGCATATATGTGTCTCATGATTTTCAACCTAGCTACTTACTAATTAAGTATTAAGTCAATAATTATACATTTTGACAATATAATGCTACAATAGTATTAATTAGCTACAAACACAAGTGAATCTAAAATTTTCATTAATGAGGTTTAAAATATGATTAAGTAAATATACGAAGAAATCGAAGAGGGTTCAATATTTTAACTATATATAAACAACATAATTTTTCATCGAAAAGGTTCAAATGAATCTCCAGACCCTTATTGGCTCTGCCGTGATCACAAGACAACTAGAGAAAAGATCGCCAATGCACCACAAATACGTGTTATATATGTTTCCATCATTTATTATTATTTTTATTATTTTGGTAGGCTTCCAAATGAATTGAAGAGAAGAATTGACCAAGAAAGAAGAAAAGAATATGAAGATATAAATTTCAAAATAGAATAAAACTGACACCAACCATTGCATTACACTCAAATGACTCAAAATGGTACAACATTAACTTAATTAAAAATTTATTATATTACTTTTCACAGTTAATTTCCAGTCAATTTCTACCAAATTTCTTTAATTCCTTCACCTGCTGCACTTGACATGAGTACGAAATTACACTAAATTAATGCAGTTTGTACATATATAATTAATTGGCTGAACACACACATATATATATATATATATATATTGAACTATAGTCTATTTCAATTGACTACTTAAACGCATGATAAAATATAGTTTGTTTGAATTGACTTATTTTAAGTGTTTTTAAGTTATTTCGTACTATTTGAGTAAAACAAACAAATGCTTTTAAATTTATGACTTTTGACTTATAAGTCATATGTTATACGTCTATCTAAACATGTTTTATACGTCATATTCTTTAATTATACACATTAGCATCAATTAGAATACACCTAAAATTTTACGATTTATTGAGATGTGAACCGCTCTCTAAAATTAGATATAGTGCACAAATTGATTTTTGATTCTATAGGTTAATTGCCAAACTTAAATGCTGGTTTACACATATAATATTCTGGAACCTAACACACATCAATTCCAGTTCAAACACGATTTTGATAAACTAATCGACTCTGAGCTCTAACTTCAGATCTGGTATACGTTGCATGTGTATTAATAAAACAGTCCAAATTGATGTCGAGAATAGTTTACATGTTCATAAGGAATATTCAAAATTTGTGATTGTAAACTCGGTTATTATTGTATATGAACTTGATACACTATAATAACACTCTCTTTTGGATGATGTTACAAAGTGTATTGTGTTGTATTGTATTAAATGTATTATTTTAATGAATACAACGTTTAAATATATTGTATCGTTCTCTGTTGTTACATAATTTCATATATCAACAATTTGAATGATAAACATATCATCCTATCAGAAAAGTAGAGTACGAGGTAGAACTACTATGATCAAAAGGTAGGATAAAGGATAAAATATGATAAGTGAAGACAAAATGAGAAGAAAATATTAAAGTAACGACATGATAACACTAAATCGATCATTACATAAAATGAGACTTTTATTGTTACCTAGCGATGAATTTAAACGGTATAATACAGAATAAAATGTAAGTAACAATTAAAATAAATATCACACTTAAACTAGCAATACAATATAATGAAAAAGGTATAGTATTTAGTAACCATCCGATCCAAACAAGGTGTACAAATCTATAAACTATAAAAATCTATAAACAAGTGTTGTCTCATCACACTTGGTCTCCTTACTATTCCAACTACTATGGAGGTTTTAAATTTTCAAACATTTGCTTAAACAAAAAAAGCATGACTAGCTCACTTGTCCTGACCAAATAGACCACAAGTCAAACAAGTACCACCCTAGACATTTCTAAATCCTGTGCACAAAAGATTTTCCTTCTTTTTTTGTGGGGTAATTAATTATAAGGTGTCCAAGTTAATTTAATTAATTAAATAAATCGAAATCATTAAGTCTTTATGAATTCTAAGGATTAATTAAATTAATATGAGTCAAGACTCAATACCACATGGCTTATCTATTTGCTCAAACGACAAAATTTCTATAAAATTTGTTACACAGTAATTGCGGGGATGGCATCTTTTCAAAAGATAATAATTTAAACAAGCCAAAAATAATCATAATTATACTTAGAGAATAACTCAGTGGCTGATTCCCTTTGGAAAAATTATCAGCTTTCCCACCTTTTTGCAACACTATGATCCGGGACGGAACTAGTAAAGGTTCAAGAATTCATCCAAATCTCTTTCGACGAAAAATTATATGATTTATAAGTTAATATGATTAAAATTATTTGTTACGTATATATAGTAGATGTTGAATCTTTTTAAATTTTTTCGTGTATTTACTTTTTTTTTATATTTTACACTCATTTAGTGAAAATTCTGATTCCACCAGTGACAATAATGCTACTTTTAGGGCATAATTGACGTTGATTACGTTAGCTTAGGTAGCATTTTTAGTTTTCCACCAAATTTTGTCTCTCTCCTTTTTATCTTTGACCAAGAATTTCTCCATTAACATAAAAGTCATAGCTCCCAAAATGACATGCAACCCACCTTGTATTATAGTGCGTTATGGAAAAAGGCTATATTCCACTAAAATAAGATTATTATTTGGATTAATTACACGCCACATGCACATATACACTAATTTATATTTTTCTAAATTATACATTGGCTAATCTTGATTCTTGAACCCCTTCATGTGTTGCTTAACATGTTTATTTGATCCTAATCTTAGAATCACGTATAGCTATTCAGATCAATAATTATAAGTCGATGAAGATAGATAGTATATTATTATACGAGCATTTAATTTATTATCGAGGGAAAAAATAAGAATCTTCTAAACATATTTTGAATTTTTTGTTACACCCTTCAATTTTTTCAACACAGAATATATTCCGTTTGAAAAGTCACAAAAGTCACCACGAAAAGTAAATTCGAGAAAGGTGAAAATAGGATTTCTATTCCAATATTAAGTTAGGCGTTTGCCCTTCCAAATAGAGACGTTCAACATTTTCCTCAGCATTTTTTGAATTTTGGTAGATGACACAATCTAGACCTTCCATATTCATAAAATTAGCTTATCTAATTTATTTTTCAATTGAGTTAAATCACTTGTATTTCAACCAGGTAATATAAATTTCAATCTATAATTAATCTATAAAAATATAAACAAATATAGATATTTATATTTTATCATGAAAAGCCAATTGAAATAAAATATATTTCTATAAGAATGAATAAAAATTACATATTTTATTTAATTGAAGGATAAATATGTTGAGTCATTTACACGAAAATAAAAATCAGCCTTCGAATGTTTTAACGTCGAAAACTTTTTTAAAAAAAAAATGCAAAATTGACCTCCCGAGGTCAACATTTTCCGAAAAAAATAAAATATTTTCTTTTCTTTAAATTTAATTTTATTGGGTACATTTGACCAATTTAAATGTGTAATCTAATTATGCATTTATCATATTATAATTCAATAAATATACTTTTTTTTATATAAAAAAATAGGTAAGAGAAGTAAAATTAAAAAAAAAAAAAAACTGGAGAAGGGAAAAATTGAATAAAGAAATGAAGAAGATTAAAAATAGTTTAGGATCATTTTAATTCCATTCATATTTGACCAAAATCATTTTTACCATTATTTATATAGATGATCAATTACAATTCAATTCATTTTCAATCTATACAATTTGCTTATTTGTCATCCCTACATAATGTCATACAACAACAAACGATTGTTTATTATTTGTTTGGTTATTAAACAATTGATTGATAGCAAAATAAATCACCCATTATTTAACCAAAACTCCAATCAGTAGTATTTAAGTGGTAGAAGGTACTTGTTCTCAATCACCTAGAACTTTCAATCCTGTAAATAATAGTCATACCTATAATATCATATCAAATTATTATGTCACTATAGTTCCTTAAATAACAATAATTGGTAAAGAGTTTAGAAGGATTTAACCCAAATAAACCAAAACAAACAAATGGAAAAAAAGAGAGTAAGCAACCACACTTGGCAAGTGAAAAGCATCATTTTGCCACCACCAAATTAAAAAAATCTTTGTCAAATACTTATCCTTCTAGAAGGAAGAAGGTAGAGAAATTAAAAAAAGAAAAGTAGGTTGTTGGTGAAAGTGATAATTGTACTATTTTTGACATTATTTCCAACCGACTAAATTGATACATAAGAAAAAGATGTTAAATTAAAAGACCAAAGATTAAATATATCTTAAATTAAATATGTGTCACTCAACTTCTAATTTTTGTAGTTTATTATTACTAAAAAACTTATAGTTTGACTCAAAAGAGAGAAATTAATTAAGAAATAAAAGAAGTAGAATCTAACCAATAATGCAACAACTTTGTATTTCTCACACAATAGAGATATAAATCGATTACCAACTAGAGTTGTAGTGGAGTGGTAAATACTTTTTAATTCATAATTAAAAGTTTCGGTTCAAGTTTCCTTAGGTACGGAATCACCCTTTATGAGACTTTTCGGTACAAATCTGAATTTAATCGAGCTTCAATGTAGATACTGGATACCGAGGGAAACCAACCCAAAGAAGATATAAAGTAGTTGTTCTTTTTCAATTTCCTACCATCACTAAGTTTTGTAGTTTTGCTCTTTATTTTTCTTCCTTGAATTGAACTACTAACAATAGGTTATTATTACCATATATTGGTGGGACATGTCATCCATTTTTAGATTGAGTCGTCTACTAGTCAATAAGTGTAATTGAACAACACACTCACACACAAAAAGTAATCTTTCTTTTTGGTTTAAAGAAATCGTGTATGTTGTATTAATACCAAAAGTACTTATTTCCTTTAGATAAAGACGAAACGATTAAAACCGTTTGGAAAATTATTTTTTGATGACTAATAAATACACACATTACATTATCTTTGACAGAAATAGTAAAGAAAAAAGTGAAATACGTGTATGGATGGATAAATGAAATTTCATCTTATATGAAATTATAGTAGCAATTGTTTATCGAGAAAATAATATAGTTGAATTTGTCATGAAGTCAAAAAAACATGTCTTGATTTAACTCGATAGGTTCAATTATTATCAGTTAAATATGTTCGTGAATATATGAAAAGACTAATATCAGAAAGTGTTACATTAGTAATATTCCAGGTCTTCTAATAGACAAAAGCCACAAAACTACCCTTAACCAGAGGTCTCGGGTTCGAGCCCTGGGTATGGAGAAAATTCTGTTGGGAGCGCCACCCCGAATGGACCCTGCAGAGCGCGATCCGGATTTAGTTGGAGCTCCAATGTGGGCTTCTGGACACCGGATGGGAAATCAAAAATAAAATAAAATAATAAGCTACTCCATCCAAATCAAAAATCATTTTCCTATGGTAAGGTGAATTATTAGTATTAACGTTAATCATGGGTTAGTAATACCTTTATGGGTCTAACGAATATTTCGATAGCTTGCACGTAATTACTTTGTAAGTGAATGAGATTAGAATGTAACTTATGGACAGTGACCAAGCCAACAATTCTGATAATGGGATTCAGAAAAATCTGAAATTAGCTGCGGATAAAATTTTATAACTAATCAACAAAACTTATGTGCTAATTTCATTTAATCACGAATTAGCAACAAATTATAAGAAAACTCAAACAACTCAAAACGTTTTAACGACAGATTGTCAACTAATTTTGTATCTAATTTCATGTTTTCTTGTACTAGTCATACCTAAAATTTGAACATATATGTCTCTCATGTTAAGGGAATTTAAAAATTTATACGTACATAAACAAATAGTTTTTCTCCTATTTGTCTGTATAATTTTTCAAATGAAGGAATTTCAATTCATTCATTGCATGTTATTTATGGGTTTAATTCATCCTACATTATGCTAGGTTCAGACCTCAGCAAAAACATTTTCCACTTTTTCTACTTCCCCTTTTCCTATTTGGTGAATTAGTAAAATTCTAATTAACTCTTGTATATGTGCAAAAAATGCTGAATTCTTTACCTGAATAAAAGATTAATTAAAGGGAAAATTAAGCAAATACCTAATAAAAGTAAAATGATTATAAACATATACTTCTTTACATTCATACTCCACTAAATAATTACACTATATACCTCCAACTAATTTCGCTTAATCGATACTAAATCAGTATCATATATTGTATTGGTATCATTAAGGCTGATAATTTCGCTTAATTGATATTAAATCAGTATATATATTTTTATTGTATCATTGACTAATGAGTAATTTTTGAACAAGAAACCTTAATGATACCACAACGATATATATATACTTTTATAGTATCATTGACTAATGAGTAATTTCTGAACAAGAAACCTTAATGATACCAATATAATATACATATATATATTATCAATCTTAATGATACTAATACAGTATATGATACTAATTTAGTATCAGTTAATCGAAAATTGTCAGCCTTAATGAATGGGGGCTATGGGCTGTAATTTTATTTTATTTTTGTTGAGAAAATGGATATTTTTTAAATTACTAACAGATAATTATTTTAAATTTTATGACCCATTTATGTAGTTCAAGTATCCGGTAGTATAAGACCAGTGAAACATAACAAAATTATGATAAATCCTATATTAGGTTATAACTGATCCCAACAAATTTTGTAAGACGTAGTTGATCAGTTGTGTTAATATTTTATTAGAGGTGAAAATCCTGATTTTATATATTGTGATGGGAGTGGCCATGTTGTACCTAATAATAGGAAATAACCGACATGTGATTGAATACTTCTCCAACCTCCAAAGAAAGACAATATAACTAAAGGATTAATTATTATTTTTAGTGAAATATAAGAAATACATCTGAATTATCACCTTTTTCTTCTGAGTTTCATATCTAAATTATTGGAAATGTGAGTTTCATACTTAACTCGAGAGCTCCTTTTCTAAAACCTATAAAAATGAATGTCAAAAATCATGACGGCCAACTTCGTGATCATGATAAAACCTAATCTTCATGATTTATGTTTAGGGTTGAGTAGTTGACTAAAGTCAACAAATTCATTTCTCTTTCGCCATCATGTGTCTTGTGCGCGAACATGATGCACATATCGCGACACCTTGTGCGTGATTGTGTTAAAAGACACCAACACTAGAAATAAACTACAATATCAAAGTGAGTCTCAATGGTGTTGAGTCACCTCGATCTGAGCCCCTCATGTAATAATACTAAAGGTCATTTTTGGAATTTTTTAGAAAATTATCATTTTACCCCTTCATATAGTAACCCCGTGAGTATTAGTTTATGAGGTTAGTTTTTTAAGCCGAATAGAAATGTTGCAATTTTGAAAGCTTTTTAGTTGATATATGTGACTTTAGTCAACATGTGGAACCACGAGTCTCAGAATGGAATTCTGTTAGTTCCATTAGCTTCGGAATGCAAGATTTGGTATAGAAATATTATCATTAAACATTTATGCGGATTTGAGCCCATGAGTTGAATATTTAGATGAATTTAGGTCAAGGTTTGATCTTGGTAAACATTCGAAGTTCAGATGCTCAAACTCAATTACCATAAATTATGTTGGATTCAGGAGGTGGATTTAGGCCTAGGTAAGGCCTTGGTTTACTTTTTGGAGATTTTGAGGGTGTTTTGGTCTTTTTGTGAATATTAGTTAGTTGTAGTTTTAACGGGTGCCTGGTCAAGGAGATCTCGAATACGGATTTTTTTAATTGATGTTTGATAAATTCCTTATCACGATCGCGAGACCTTCTATCGCAATCGTATCGGTGTAATTTACAGTGTGTAGCGATCCCATAAGTCAAGCGTTGTGGTTGACTTAATTCCTTCTTTGTGATCGCGTGGAGGGTGCCGTGATCGTGTAGAACAAAGTACTTGGGAAAATTTAAATTCCCCAAAATATAATTTCTTTCCTATTCCTTCATTTTTGAACATTAAGAGCTCAAGTTAGGCAATTTCAAAGAAGGATTATCAAGATTAAACTGTTGAGTTAGTGATTTTAATTCCAACCCTTCATTATCCATCTATTATTTCATGATTTTAACATAAAAAGCATTGATTTCAAATTCAAAATTTTGGGATTTCCTCGTGAACTTGGGTTTTTGTAATTTGAAATTTTAATTATTATGATTTCTAACTCGTTTTTGATACGATTTCGCATGTGAGTTCCTAAATCTTTGGGATTTGTCATGTCCGAGCATATATCTTGGACGTGGCCGACACTCGAGAATCATTGTTGGTCCTCAAGCGAACCCTTGTCCTGGCTGACTACTAAGCGGAAGACTAACTCAAGCATACATAAGCATCCAAACTGAAGAATTGTTTAAAAACAGTTTATTAAATTTCAAAGTTATCTGAAAATACTTGTATTAAACATAAAATTTTAAATAAGATATCTGAAACTGAATATTGCAAGACTGACCAAGATTGTCTATCTATGAAACCTCTAGTGTACAAATATAAGTGTTGGGACAAGACCCACAACACCTCAAAACGTTACTACTAACAATCATAAAAATGGAGTCCTCCGAAAGCAAGGAGGCCTCACCAAAAGCCGACGAGCGGATGATGTGATCTCAATGGAACTCTTGTTGATGATCCTAAGTGTCAGAATCTGCATCAAATGATGCAGGTTGAATGACATTAGTACATTGAATTTACGAGTATGTAATAGTGAATAAGACAAATAACTGAACTAAAAGACTGAAAGTAACTCAACTGAAATATAGTATAACATGATGAAAATCATATAAGCTCTTACTGTAGGAATGCAATAATGGTAAATACTGAACTGAAATGTATGTATAAAAATATACTTTACTTTACTGGGAGTTTCTCTAACCGACAATCATCACTATGAGCCTTGTGATGATACAATGTCTTACCCGTGTTGCCAGAGCCACCCTATACCTTGTTAGATTATAGGACGCAATTAAACTGTTGGATCCACTGAAAAGCCTTCTTGAGGGAGGTGAGGAGTCACCCGTCTTGCGGTATGATTCTATCTACGCTGAGGGTGTAGGTTATGGAGTTTGAGTTATCTAAACTCTTACTCAGATCGATGCTCAATACTATTCCCAAAATACAACTGTACGCTCATGTAAAAGTACTCTCTAGGTTGAGATAATTTCTCAAAAAACCTCTTTAATAGGTAACTGAAGTTATACTAAATCTATCTGAAAATCCTTTATACTTTAATGAAAATAGTACTCTCTTTTCAATGTAAAATAATACATTTGAAATTATCTAAGTTCCCTTTAACTTTTTTTGAAAATAATGTTTTAAAATTATCTCTTGCACTCACTTTAATCCTCAAAAGCAATGTAATGAAATACTCGTTCAAAAATACTATTAGAAAAGAAACTCCATATATATAGGGATCATATGAAGCTACAAGCATGAACAACAATTCAAGAATCTCAAAGCATAAAATATTTCAAATCTCATAATGTAAGGATTCAGAACTCGGAATAAGATCATAACTCATATTCAAGAATTTCATAAACTGAGGGCAAAACCCTAGATTCAACTTGCTACTAACTGAATTGAGATGTAGGGAATTAATGAGGACGAACTATTCTAACACTATAAATAGTCTTACATATATGGAAGAACAAAGTTATTGAATAAGCTTGAAGAAGAACTTTCTTGGAAGCCTTGAAATCCTAGCTTTGATGTTTGTTGAAGTTCTTGAGCGTAGATTTATTTTAGAATGAGAGGATTAAAATAATGAAAACTTATTCATGACTTTGGCTTTTGGGAGAAATTAATAGTCGTGGGTTGAAATTTTTGGATAAGGAAAAAACGTAAACACCCCTCCTAAAACGTGAAAAGAAGAAAAAACTAAAAGAATTCTGAAATAATGTACGCGGTCGCGCAATTGAAGCTTAGTTTGTGTGGAACTTCACACAACCTTAACAGTAACAATGACCTTGCCGTGCAGCGGATGTCCACTTCGCGCGCCGATTCGTGCAGACTACATAGTGCTCAAAAAAATAGACATAACTTTTAGCACATAACTTGGATTGATGAACAGTTAAAATGGTTGAAAAAAGACTTCAAGGCCTTTTATTTGATTGGTATTAAGCCACAAAACTCTTCATATGTTAGGAGGTATGATTGATTGAAGTTGACCCTTGAATGAACTTACACAAACAACTTAATCGTTAGGGAACCTCTTAACTCGACTTTGAACTTTAACATATATGAACAAGTAGTATATCACCCGATCCAAGTTGATACACTTACGACAATTGATTCAAATTCTAAAAGTAGAGTTGCGAGGTGTTACAGGTATCATGTTTTCCGATAAAAAATTCCAAAATTACCCTTAGCCTTCAAATTTGACTTTTTGGATCGATTCGGACCCAGTTTTCAAATTTATTGTTATGAGATATTAATATAATTCTAATTTCAAAACCAATCAATCGACGACCTGCATTTTCACCCATGCAATGCCTCATGGAGGGTCATATGAATACTAGCATAAAAGTTGTTATTATATGCGAACTCAATAAAAGATAAGTGATCATTTCAATTTTTTTGAAGTCCATCACGCAGTCACATAACATGCATATATATATATATATATATATAAAACTTAAACTCAAAATTAAGAAAATGAAGAAAGAGGATTGGATAGTGATCTAACATAGTGGAATACAATGAAAATTAAAGGCAGTGGAATAGTACTGTAATTATTGCATGAACCTTATGGTAAGAAAAAAATTGTCCTTGACGAAATATAGATGTTACCTATGTCATCTCAGGAGGTAGAATATAAAGGCTAGTTTCCAATTCCAGTTGTAAATATCCTCCAATCTCTACAAACAGACTAACCTACACCAACCACCCTTGACCCTACTGAACTTTAGATATGACAATTTTTCATAATTAATGATCGATAAATATACACTATGATAGAAATGA
Source organism: Solanum etuberosum (assembly GCA_029582245.1). Classification (NCBI taxonomy): domain Eukaryota; kingdom Viridiplantae; phylum Streptophyta; class Magnoliopsida; order Solanales; family Solanaceae; genus Solanum; species Solanum etuberosum. The sequence continues at coordinate 7,830 of JAJONR010002426.1, read as the reverse complement.
ATGGAATCTCTTCACTCTCTCGATTTAGAGCCTTATGAATGGAGAATTTTTTGATATTGAGCGCGTTCCTCTTTAATTGTCCTATGTAGCACAAAATTATGATTATTAGGCGGCCTAGTTTGTTTAGAATACCTTAAATAAAATAAAAACACTTCGACAAAGAAAAAAATTAAAATGTGTTAGAGAGAAGATAACTAATAAGATTAATGAAAATTACTACCAATTTCATTTCATTTTTGTATAGTTATGTGATTTATCAATACGAAAAAGATGTTCGTATAAAAAAGTAAGATCTACGTATAAACTTTACCTTTAAATCATATATAATTTCTAGTCTGCGCGCACTTAATTCACATGTGCTTCTACTCCAATAATTTCTTGACAAAATTTTAATAGACTTTAATTTAATTTAATGATGATAGAGACTAGAGAGGATATATGTTGTCAAAAATATAAAATAGAACTAATAGGGAGAAGGAAGATGATTCAAATACAAATTATATTGAAATTGAAAACTTATTAAGGTAAGGGATTAATTAATTGGACCAAGAGAGGCATTATAGGGGTCCACATATTTATAGAAGGGAAAAGGAGATGATGCATTAGATGTTGAGAAGTTGGACCTATGAACTATTTAAGAAGATATATATCAAATAATGAGTTCATTGATAGAGAAAGATGCAATAATTTGGTAGCAGTAAGTAGTACTCTCCACTTTGTTTTAATTTATTTGTCTTAGTTTAATTCGATATAAAATTTTAAATGAATAAATATCTTATGGAAGGTTCTAATGTCTCTACCTAACACATTATAATAAAAACAAGACCATGGAAAAAGCAAAAGCAGATAGGAATAAAGGTTGAAAAGTAAGCCCTTTTCGTTGTGCGAAGGGCCATTCACTTGTTTTTTTTCTTTCTGGGTTAGAGGAATATGAATATGATATTATGTGATATGCCTTTTTTATTAGATATGTCACACATGCTTTTATATTGCGTTTTGAGAAGGGTTTTCTTTCTTTCTTTGGAACATCAATTATTAATTAATTAGTGGACGTATTAAGATAACTAATATACTCTTTTCTTTATATTTTGGGATAATCCATGATCGCTACAATTTTTATCACAATCACAGTCTCTATCCTTTGTATAAGCACTTTGTGCATAGGAACCCTAATATGCTTTGAAGAAACTAAACTAATTTGTGTTATAAATTAATTTATCAGAAGACCATGAAATTAAATCCAAACCAAAAATCTAAAACGCATCGAAGGCGCATTACAACAAAAAACAGTTTTTAGTAGTAGTAAAAATGCATATTCATAAAGAGTGTTAAAGTTTTTATCGGCATTAGTTAATTGTTATTCGATCTAATGTCACTATAAACTTTAGAGACATTTACAAAGAGTGTCAATTACCAGTAAAAATACATATTTAGCAATAATTAAACTATTGTCATTAATTAGTTACCACTAAAGATCATTTATGGTGTAGTAACATAAGTAGTAGAAGAAGATATCTCTACTTTTAAGTGGGTATATCGAGTTATGTTAAAGTCATATAAATCGAAAAAATTTCAATAAAAGCGTTTTACTCTTTTTACTGAACTTAATCATTGCAAATTCAAATTATTTGAGTCAATATATTTTATATACTAGATGATTATACCGGGAAAAAATATATTTTGGATCATGACAAATGAATAGTCAAACAACCAAAATCAGTGAAGTCCATTCAGCGGAAATTATAATTCAGTTCAACATTGACTGACTGCCACCAATACTAATTTTAATTAATTATTTAAAAGGGCCAATATTGTGGGAAAAAATGTACAAAATATTCTACAAATTTGAACAGGTATACATGTTATGCTTAATATGTACTGTATTATTGAACTACAAAGGTGAAGACTTGCATAATTTTCTCTAATATTATAACTTAGAACTTTTTGTGAATTTTTTTATAAAAAAATTCTAATTTAAATATAATAGGAGTTTATTAGTACAAGTCAACTTCACACTACTTTTGATGCATGTTAGGTTCAAAAAGTAGGCTTTGCTGTTATTATATTATTAATAAAAATTGATCACAAAATCTCATTACCTTATAATGTGACACATGGTTAACATTATCATAATCAACAGAATATCGAATGAGATTTGAAGCAGAAAATACAAAAGCTACTGATCAATTATGTAGTTATGATTTTATTTATTTTTTGGCAATCTATCAAATTATATAAGAAGATAATCCACAACCAAGTTCATGGAGTATTTTCATTGGGTAGACCAATTAAGAAATAAGACGCTATCACTATAACTTTTAGCGGTAATAAATATACACATTAACAAATGGTGCTAAAGCTTTAATAGACATTAGTTAATTTTCATTAGTTTCAATGTCGCATTTACAAAGAGTGTTAATTACTGTTAAAAATATATAATTAACAGTAATTAAATTATTGTCGTTAATTAATTGCTGCTAAAAATAATTATTGACGTAGTGTTTGGTGTACCAATCAAGAAATTTTTATTTTTTTAAAAATCCAATCTGTAATAAGGCCTAATTAAAAAACAAAATAATACCCACCAATATCCCACTTATACCCTTTGATGATGGAAGGTGTCCTAATTATTAGAAACACAAAAACTATATACTATAATCATAATCTCTTAGTGATAAGTTGTGCAAGAGAAAAAAATCCTAACAACACAGAAAAAAAATTAAATCCCACAAAAATTTGGTAGTGAAAAGAAATGTAAATTTTGGGATTAGAGCCTAAAGGGGAATGGCAGGTTAGTTAGATCACGAAATAGAATAGTAATTGTTAGGTTGGTGGATTTATGGACAGTCGTTAGCTTATTCACGCATTTTTTATGGCACTATAAAACATTATATTATTAAATTACTTTTAAAAACTCTTATATTAATCATAATAAGTACATCTAATAGTAATTTTAAAAATAAAATAAATTAAACACTTTTATTATTTAATTATACTCTCAACACGCTCCAGTCTGATTCTTTTTCATGGGCCAAGCATGTGTAAATTATTTTTAATATGGGTCTCTATCTACTCTGATACAACATTGAAATGTGTTACCATCTCATCTAAAAAAGCTTAAGAGGGTGTTTGGATTGGCTTAAAAATTGGTCAAATCTACTTTTAAGTCAGTTTTTGACTTCTGAAAGTGTTTGACAAATTTTAAAAAATAACTTATAAAATAAGTGAAAATGACTTAAAATAAGTTAGAAAGTGTTTGACAAGGTCAAAAATGACTTAAAATAAGTTTAAAATGACTTAAAATAGGTCAAAAACCAAAAGTAGGTCTCCCCATACTTTTTATTTTTTGACTTAAAAGTCATTTCAATTTGACTTTTTATTTTTGACTTAAAAACTACTTTTTTAAGTCAATCCAAACGGGCTCTAAGTTGTTAGAGATAATACACTTTTATTATTTAATTGTATTCTCAACATATACCCCTGCGTCCGAAAATAGTTATTTGCTTTTCAAGAATCAATTTAACTAATCTTTGAAGCTAAATTGGATTAGATCAACTTAATATTTACAACTAAAAATTTAGATATTTTAAAAATTATACGATAAATTTTACAAGTTATAATTTTTCTCATATCAATTTAATTTTTAAAAGATGTTGATCAAAGTTCATATAATTTGACTTTTGGAAAAAGAAATATGACAATTAATTTGAGGTTGATGTAGGGGTAATAATTTTTTTGTTTTTTTTATATTAGTTGTTATTATACAATAATAAGTACTAATAGAGGAGATAGGTTTCCAACTTGTTGGCCATCTTCTTTTCTTCTCATCCTTTCACTGCTTATCCAATTGCCCCCACATAGAGACATACAACTAACAATATAAATCTCCTCCATCTCAAAAGGAATACAAAGAATAAAAGAATCTATTTCTAGAAAAGTAATCAACACAAAAATATTCAATATTGCTCTTTAATTCAGCCCTTCAAAATTAATTCCACCGGTCTATATATATATATCACAATGGGCCATACATACATAAGATAAGAACGAAAAATAACCTTATGCTATTTGTTGGAATATCAAGATTTACAAAATATTAATAGTCCCAATTTTATATGACACATTTTATTTTTTGGGAGTAAAACAGTTTAGGTTTGACCAGAAATTTACACATGAAATCTTCAATTTTTTTGAAATAAATTTTATATAATTGTAAACTACGTAAAAAGTATTATAAGTGACAATAATTGACAATCCAAAATATTTAAAAAATATATGATAAAAAATAGACTTGTTTGAATCTTGAAATCTGAAATATCTCACATAAATTAGGACGGAAGGAACAATAAATAGAATGAGAAAGGAAGAAGATCTTTTGAAGATGTGAAAAAGAACACAACTTTTCTACAAATTTTCTATTTTACTGTTATTTAACTAAATATTTTAAAAAAAAAACAGAAAACATTAGGGGGGGAGATTGAGAGAAATCACAACTATTACTACACAAATAAGATATATTTCATGGTTCGTTTTATATAATATATGACGATTTTTGGTTTTAACTTGTTTAAAAAAATGACATATTTCTCTTTTTAGAAATTATTTAATGAAAAAGGTCTAAATTTACCTCTAAACTTTGCAAAATACGTCAAATATGCTCTCTCCAAATAGTTGAGGTTAAATCTACCTTTGTCACTAGATTAGATTTATTCTTATTGACTAACAACAGAAGCATTTCAATACGTGAGCTTCTTTTATAAAGGAAAAATGTCAAATTTATTCTTAAACTATGCGAGATTTTACATAATGTCAAATTTATTCATGGCTAACAAAATTTGGATCATTTTCCATAATTCAAAAAAAATAAATTAACTTTTTTTGGTTCATGTGGTTAATTAGATAGTAAGTATTATTAAGAGCAAATCTTGCTAGTTTTGGTGCGGCAAGGATAAATTTGACTTCAACGATCGGTTTATAGTCGCGACTGTTGTCATAGTCAACAAGGTTGAAACTTTCAGGAAAAAACTTTATAAAGAAAAAAAAAAATCTGGATAAGTTTGCAAAGGTCAAGGGAAAATTTAACCTTTTAATATTTAAAAACTTCGTTAGGAAACACTTAATTTTTATACAAAAAAAAAAACGAAATGACATGTGAAATTCTATTCTCTCACAGCACTCATTTAAAAGAACATTTTTATATATTTTGAATATATTTGATTTACATGTTTTAAAAAATTACTTAAACTCCATACCAAGCACAAGAATCAGAGGGAAAAGAATAATTACTACTAGAGTGAAAATTCATAGAATCATTAGTGCTATATTTGTACTGCTTTGAATTAAATGTAATTACTATATTGTAAAGTTTACAACCAAGAGAAAATTAGCTAGAAGAATAATATTCTCAAACTCTCTTGACATTCGTACACTCTTTTTTTTTCTACATATACATCAAATTAAGATCATGATGCATAAATTCGAACCAAACCGAATCGAATCACTTAGTTTCCAAAGTTCTATAGTCCAAAAGACCATTAGTCTTCAAGCCCAAAAAGTCATAACCAGCCATAATGTTCATACTTACAATATTATTACTCCATCCATTTCCATTACTTTCACTGCCGCAACTGCAGTCTTTACTATTTTGAATTCCCAAACTACATGTAAAACATAAAGAGCTTGATCGTTGATGACGATGATGATGATGATGATGATAATGATGATGATGATGATCGAGTTGTTGATGATGTGGAGGACTAATTCTGAGCTCAAGATTTAAGTCAGGAAGACATGATGACTTTTCTTGAATTATTTCACTATTATCTGATTCTTTGCTCGTTTCAATGAATTCGGCTTTGATATTTATCATCTCATCTTGATGATCAATATCTTTAATATTTTCATGAGCAGCAGTAGCAGCAGCAGCAGCAAAAGTAATGGTTGTCACTTTTGGTATTGTAGTAGGATCGTTGATTGATCGATGTGTTGTTGGATCAATACCTCGACTCAAAAGCTTTCGTCTTATATGTGTGTTCCAATAGTTTTTTATCTCGTTATCTGTTCTTCCTGGTAATCTTCCTGCTATAAGCGACCACCTATCATAAGGAAACAAAAAGATAATTAGTACTATTGATCCAATTAATAGGTTCATGGGGGATAACAACATAAATAATATTGAATCTGATCAAATTTAAATTCTGAATCTGTCTCAGCTCGTTAAAGATTTAACAAGTAGGACAAAATAAAATAAGATAGAAATGTTTAACATACTTGTTTCCAAGGAGGCTATGGAGTTTGATAATGAGTTCATCTTCTTCTTCAGTGAAGTTACCACGTTTAAGGTCAGGTCTCAAGTAATTAATCCATCGGAGACGACAACTTTTGCCGCACCGGAGAAGTCCAGCAGCTTTAGGAAGAGACCTCCAACAACCTTCACCATGAGCTCTAATGTAAGAAATAAGTCTTTCATCTTCTTCTTTAGTCCATGCTCCTTTGTTTGTATGTGCCTTCTCACAACAAGGTGACCTTCCCATTTAGACAATTACTTAAGAAACTATACTTCTTTTTTTGTTGCAAAGTGTGATATACTGATTGAGAGAAGGATAATGGAAGTTTTTTGGCTTTGTTGTGATGCTTGAGAATCAAAGCCTGCCTTTTTAAGTCTTGAAGTGGGGTTATATAAGCTTTTTGACTCAATAGAGAAAAGAAACTCCCTTGGGTGGGTGGGGGTGGGGAGGGGGGAGGGGGGACAGGGGAGGGGGTGGGGGTAGTGACACTAATTGCTTCTAGATGTGAGTTGGTGAGACAGGTTTGTGGGAGTGGCTGATCTGATGGGCATTCTTTCATTTAAATATAATAGTTGCATCAACATTATCATGACTATATATTTACGTGTGTAATTTTATATCTCAATCGAAAATAGTCTCTTTATCCTTTAAAAGATGAGGTAAAATTTGTTACATTCTATTTTATTCATTTATGAGAATTACACACCAAGTATATTATCATTAATGATCTTCTATGGAAGATTAAATTGCATTAATCATATGAAAATTCATTTTAACTATCACTGAATATAAGATAAATCAAATTATATAGCCAAGTAATGTTGGCGAGATTCGATCTTAGGTTTTTTGTCCTCTGATATCATGTTAAAGTGTGTGACCATCTCATCTAATCGAATATCACCGTCATTTATATCGAAAAATTTACATGTGAGGAGACACATTGAGATACAATTAACTAATAAAAATATGTTCTAACAACTTAAACTTTTAAATAATATAGTCGCACACTTCAATACTAACTAAAATTTACTAATAATACAAAAGATATATATATATACTAGAGTGATAATAATTGGAGGACTAAAAGTGAGAAAGACATTAACTAGGAGGTAGGTATAAAGTGATGAGGAGAAAGGGGCCAGGAGTGTGATTTGATTTAATTTGTCTTTCTTTTTCGTTTCTGTCCAAACTCTGAACAACCTGTTATTAATTATTTAGCTAACCCAACCATATGGGCAACATGTACCACAATTATTAAATTTACCAATATTAATTAATTTTATTGTTTATATTGAACTAACAACCTTATCAGATTTTATTAATTTATGGTGCTCGATCAATCTAGATTCATTCTACACTTTTTACCCCATACATCACAAAAGAAAGTATATCATCACACATCAATGATCAATCAAATTGTACTAACTATGAATTAATATTTTTATTGTGAACACACTACAATAAAAAAATATTTAGTGATAATATTTATCGCCGTAAAAATATTTAATGGTAATTAAGTTAATGTATTGCATTTAGAGTCGCT
>JAJONR010002425.1:0-30374 GCA_029582245.1 Solanum etuberosum | reverse complement strand
TTTTTCCATCATCTGAATTAGAAAGCCCCAGTTTAGATGATCATAAGCTTTCTGGATATCTAGTTTGCATAGAATACCTGGTAGCTTACTCCTTTGTCTTGATTCCACACACTCATTTGCAATTAGAATGGCATCCATAATTTGTCTCACCTTTATGAATGCCATCTGTTGCCTATTCACCAGTTTATGGATAACCTTTTTCAATCTTTCAGCCAAAAGCTTAGCAATAATCTTGTAAACTCCCCCAATCAAACTAATAGGTCGGTAATCATTTAACTCTACTGCTCCAGTCTTCTTAGGGATTATGGCCACAAAAGTAGCATTGAAACTTTTTTCAAAAAAGCCTTCCTCATGGAAGTTTTGCACAGCTGCAACTAGATCATACTTGATGATCTCCCAACAGTGTTTAAAGAAGTCCATGGAGAATCCATCAGGGCCAGGGGCTTTGTCTCCTGCACAAGCTTTGATGCTCTCCAATATTTCCTGCTCCTCAAAGTTTGCCATCAGAGTGATGTTTTCTGCCTCTTCAATCTTGGGGCAGTCTCTCATCTCTAATTGAGGCCTCCACCTTTCTGTCTCCTTGTAAAGATTCTCATAGTAGGAGACGATTTCATTGTTTATCTCCTCTGGCTCTGTCACTATCTCTCCCCTGATTTTCAACTTGTCTATGGTGTTAGCTCTTCTGTGTGCATTTGCTATTCTGTGGAAAAAGCTTGTATTTCTGTCACCATGTTTCAACTAAGTTGCCCTGGATCTTTGCCTCCATGCTATCACTTCATGTTTGACTATGTCTTCAAATTCCATGTTGAGGGAAAGCCTCGAGGCAATCTCCTCCTCCACTAACAATCTCTACTCCTGTATCCTATCCAACTCAACAAGTTGGGTTAGGATATTTTGTTTCTGCATTTTTAGATTACCTTGGATTGTTTTGCTCCATTCCTTCAGCTTCATTTTCAGTGCCTTTAATTTGGCCCCTAGAATGTAATCAGGTTTCCCACTGTAGTTGAAAGATTCCCACCAGGTCTTGACCTTACCATTGAAATCTTTTGTATGTAACCACTAGTTTTCAAATTTGAAGTATGACTTACTTGTTTCCCACTCACCACATTGTAGCAACAGTGGTGTATAATCAGAGATCACCCTTTGTAAGGTGGACTGTCTGATTTTCCTGAAGCTAGTATCCCATTCTTCAGAAAAGAGCAATTTGTCCAGCCTTGCCGCACTGATATGACTGTCTCCCTTTCTCCAAGTGTACTTGCCCCCCACTAGTTCTGGATCAACGAGTTCCATATCTTCAATAAACTCGGAAAAATCTGTCATAGCCTTGTTAATTCTATTACAGCTCTTCTTTTCAGAGGGATGTCTTGTTGTGTTGAAGTCTCCACATAGCACCCAAGGGCCTGGGGTTAAACCCCTAGCTGCTCCAATTTCCCACCATGTTTCCTCCCTTTCCGGCCTGTCATTAGGAGCATAAACTCCCGTCAAGTGCAATTGAAACTCCTGGTTCTTCCCCGTAAAGCTGCAAGTAACTGTGTACATGCCCTGACTGCTGATCACTCCTTCCCATTCCCTTGTGTCCCAAATGATCACTACTCCACCTCTAGTGCCACTAGCCTCTAGTTGAACATAGTTCGACCATCTATTTCCCCACACTTCCTTTATCATTTTTCCAATGTCTCCTTCTAACTTAGTTTCCTGTAAACACACTACATCAACCTTCCAGGATTGCAACAAATTTTTTATCATACTTCTTTTTTTTGCACAGTTTAACCCCCTCACATTCCATGATACTATGTTCAATTTCATTAATTTTTTATGGCTAGATATCCCCCCTACTTCTACTGCCATTACTTATGAAATTGGAATCTATCACTAGCCTCTTCAACTCATACACCCCCTTCTTTTTTATTATTGACGAGTCCCTTTTTCTCTCTGCACTTTCCTGCTTGTTGTTGTCTAACTTCAAAAATAATTCTTTTGCTGTTTCTTCACATCCTCTGAAATCTACTCCAAATTTTGTGCTCAGCCTCATAATATGCTGCTGAATCCATTCTGAGGGCCTAAGACACTGTGGTTCTTCATTTGGCATTTGAATTTTTAAAGGTCTTGCTTCCTCTACTATTCTGTCTGTTTTCCCTTCATTTGTTTCCATCTGTCTCTCTTTCTTCTCCCTGATTGAATTGTAACTCAACTTCTAATGGTGCAATTGTCTTCGTTTGTATACAATCAATTGCTCGACTTTCTCCTTCTCCCAACAGGTTCCCCATCTCTTCACCGCTATTAGAAATTGTGTTGTCTTGTGTATTGGCCAATATTTCAATGTTTATTATGTCCACCAGCTGGTCTTCTGAATTAGAGCCTTTATATTGGAAAATAGTAATTGGGTCCAGTAGGCCCAATTGATCTGTTCTTTTAATTTGGCCCAAAGTTGTTGAGAGAGGCCGTTTGTCCTTTTCCCTCTTACCATGTGTTACAATTTTCAAAAAGCCACCTTCCTTGGATGTCCCCACATGTGACAGCTGTGGAAATGTCACTTCTTTCACCAAAAAGGACTCATGCTGTGGAAATGTCACTTTTTTCACCAAAAAGGATTCATGCTCTCTATTGTCCTCTGGACAATACCTTGAACCCTCCTTCTTCGTCTCTTCTTTCTTTACTGTCATCTGTCTCACACCATATCGGAATTTGGTAGATGAAACTTTCATTGTTAACCTCTATCTCTCTCGAAACTCTTGCTCCATCTCCCTTCACCTTGATGCGAGCCCAATGAAGATGATTTTTCAGTGTGGTCTCCTCTTCCGTCTCGATAAAGCCTCTGCATCTCTCTCCGATAAGTTTGAAGATTTCCTCTGACCACAGATTCAGAGGAAGCCCTAAAACTCTGATCCATACCCAGTCCCTCCTGATTTCCGCTGGCCAGCATCCGGTAGTTGGTTTCAACCATTCTAACTTCAGTGGCATTCTCCTCCAAGACCATTCCCCCTCCATAACATGCTCTGCTGTCTTCCGTGACGAGAACTCGAACATAAACATGCCATCATTCATAGCATATACACTGATGCCTCTGTCTGTCTTCCAGGTGTTACTTGCCCATCTTCTCACATCGTCCAGTTGTGGCATTTCAGAGGAGCCATGTTGAAACTTGTCGGCTATGCACCTGTTCAGTAGATCCCTGTCGGAGGTTTTCATCTCTCCAGAGATCTTGATGCCACTTGCTCTGTTTTGTATCTTTGCCTTCTTTGTGCTCTCCTTCATCCATCTACTAGACTTGAAGGCATCTTTGTATGAAGATTCAAGTTTCTTAGTAGACACTAGCTGCTGCTCCTGTATTCTCATATATGAACTTTGCTATTTTGTGAGCAATGTTCCCCCATCCCCCTCTGAAAAAGTAGTTTCAGGTGTAATAATTACTGCTTTGTTTTGTCCTTGTATGGCTATAAAGCTGATGTATCTTCCATTCTCATTGTTTTTAAGAGTGCAAAAAAACTCTGAGAAGTGGTCTTTTGTTTGCCATCTCCTAACTACCTTCCCCTGTTCCTTTGACGCTTCAATAAATACTGTTGTTAGCCATCTCAGGACTTTATGGCTGATTTTAACTCTCCGCAATAAGTATCTGCTCTGTTCCGACCATTCGTACCATGATTCTGCCTCCGTTTGACATTTTATGATCTCATACGACTTAAAACCAGCATTGTAGTAACTGCTATTTTCCCCTGTTGAGCAAGACTTTAACATCTTACCAGAAAAAGTCCCCCAAAAAAGGAAAGTAATTTGAAATTCAAGCTACAGGCAGGTTGACCTCGATTCTTGTGCCTGAGAGTATTCTCCCTTGGTCCAACATATAAGCATGACCTTAACACACAGATGTCCATATTGTATTTATTAGGCATCACAATTCTGTCTAATCATACTTCACCTTCATTCTTCTTATAGGGTTCAAACTTGCAATGTATCATGTCTTACTTCTGTTTGTCCTAAGACATTGCTCTCTAGTGTACTTCTCTATAGTTTCAAGTTTTCATTAAGCCTCCAAAGAGTAAAAGTTTTAGGACAAGTATTTAGTTGCAAAGTAACAGTAGCAAACACGCAAAGGGGGTCAAATTGACAACAAAACTATTCCACAATCTTCAGGTTACAGCTAAGCAATAATTGAAAAATTAAATGGGTAAATGATTTAAGAACTCGTCAACTAAAAAAGGATATGGATACGTGACAAAGAAATCCAAAATTGGTCAAACCTGAAAGTAACTCTCTTGCAAAACCTAGATGATCCTTGTCATTCGCCATAGCAACCACAAGAACCATTTTTGCCTTCGGAAATGTCATCTGCAACGTGTTTGCCAAAGCCCTGGCAGATTCCTTCGTATGTGCTGAAAATGTTTATTTGTTATCATACTATCCACTTCCAAATAGACTGACAATTACAACTCTTGAAAACAGATGTAAAACACTGTATTATCCATGGCTATGTAACACATATATAGACACATGCACAAGTGCATGACTAACAATAAGAGCATCAAGATTCAACCTCCATCAAGTAGTATAGTTGCTCCAGATACTCCAAGTAAATTAGCTTCTTCTGAAGACAATATTTGGGTTCTGCCTTGCAAAAATGCACTCTCCAGACCAGTACGAATAGCTCCACTGGACAAACTCCATCCTGGTATTTATACCCATTACAAGAATGAAGTTAAGAAAGAAAGTTGATAGTTGATCATATTATACAAGCAAAGTATCAAAATAATTCAATCAAGTACCTCACATTGTCAATGTAAACTTTGTAGTTAAAATAACTTATATCCATTATTAGAAGACATTACAATCTGCTTCTTATGAAGCTTTAAGATTAACTCCACGTCTATCCTTTTCCAAAACTACTAGTGTCAATCAGGAGAAATCATCCCAATTAGAGGTTAACCCACAACTGAAAAGAGCAAATACCAAATTAATGGGGTCAAGCATGTGTTGGTAGCTAAATGCCCCTGGAATAACTCTAGCATGTTATGGGATAAAGGTAAAGCTTGAGATGAGGGTTCCATTTCACGGAGCAAGCTGTAAGCCCTATGATTTATGCAGTTTTAGTGTCCTGAACCCCGTAAAAGTATGTCAAATCTGTAGCGCATATCAGAATACAAGGTTGAATACCTATCAAAAAGAATAATACAAGGCTATATAATCCCCTTAATGCATCAGCTAATCCGTACTGTTAGAGAAACATCGTAACTAAACTGGCAACAAAGCTGTATCAACTTTTCCTTGTGAGTAGGCACACAGATACAGGTTTCAGGAAGTGACATTAGAAAGCCAATCCATAGCATATATTAACTGAGCACCTAACCAACTCCGTTAATGTTTCTAATGACTAGAAAACAAGGTTATACGATTTCAATTCCCATCATAGTCGAAGATTTATTAATTTGCAAGAACTATTTTTGAAGTAAGAAGAAAGGAAAAAATTGAGTCCTTACCTTGCTTATTAAGGCATAATGCTGCACATGTAGCAGTTACAGCGTTCTGAAGTTGGTGAGCTCCAAGCATGCGTAATTTCACACCTAGTAGTTCAATAGACTGCACTATTTATGAAAAAGCAATTAATAGCTTGTTATGTTGTTAGAAATTGAACAAGTTTCAAAAAGTCCAATGTGTCATTTATGAACCACAATTGAAGATCAGTTTATACCAGATCATAGTCCTTCTCAATCTGGAGCACTATATCACATAATTGGCGTGGTATGCCACTCACTTCACAGAAGCCTCTCAAAGCGCTTCTATTTCCAGGATCAGATGCTGATACCACTGGTGAAGACATAGAAGATGCTTTCCTACGAAGAATGCACTCAATAGATGGAACGAATGGACCTCCTATAACTAGCTGAAATATTGAATCATTTGAAGCAAGTCAAGCATAGTTGATCCAATAGCAAATAAAATTATTAATAATATTTTTTAAGATAACATACTACACAGACAACATTAAGACATTAATCATCTTTAATATCTCATCAAAGTTTGGGGTTAGAACTAGCAGACTAGTAAAAAATAAATACAACCAATGTAGGGCATGAGCTGTTTGCCCAGTGTGTGAAATCACATATGTCTAGAAAGCCCTAAACAGAAAACATCAGATCAAACACAATTTCAAGAAGAAATATTCATCTTCGAATATATCCAATGGATAGGTGAAGGAAAGACCACCTAACTGGACGCCCATTTTTAACTATTCCTGATTTTGCCACCACTATACTTTCCAAAGAGCCCCCAAGTGCATCCAGATGTTCCTCGCCAACAGTGGTTATGATTGATATAGCAAGATCAGGACCCGAAATAACATTAGTGGCATCTCGTGCTCCACCCAATCCAGCCTATACGGTAGGAGAAAATATAAAATGTTAATGTAAGCATGAGTGGAAAGAAAATTTTGATTTTGGAGGAAAAGGAAAAGAAAAAGAAGAAGGAAGACTAAATATCTGATATAGTCTAAAGACTATTGTTTAAACACCAACTACGGTAGAAAGAACAAAGGAAGTGGGGAAAAAAGAGTATAGCTATTGTAGAGAAAAGAGTCACGTTAATGTGTTTAACCTCCACAACTGCAATTTCAGTATTTTCTTCAGCAAATAGGCTGAACGCAATAGCAGTAAAAACCTGACATTTTAAGAAAAAGAAGAAACAAATTAGACAAGACCATATACAGAAGCAGACAAAAAATGAGAACTAAAGAATACTTTGGAGAAAGCACATTCTTGGAACTATAGAAATCAAACCAGAAATGGAAACTGTTAAGATAATTCCAGGGGAGGAAAGCACCAAGGAGTTTTCACTGATGAGTGATGACTAATCGCAAACCATCTTTCAATCAGTTATGTATAGCTAGCTAAAAGAAAGGGAAAAGAACCTCAAAATGACTGAGACATCCATTCTCAAGTTTCACTGCCCTCTCAATAACCTCCCTCCTTGTATTGAAATGATGATTCAATGCCTTGGCTGATACTGGCTCACCCCACTTTCCCAAGGTTATGCGTTCCCTGATAGTCTGTATATGTGGACTGCTCATATGCAGCAAATCAACTAGTCATACAAACTACATCATTGTACACAAATTGCCCAGCTATAAATAAGTACTTAACAACTAAGTTGCTCGGACTCTCCAAAATTGTTGCCGCACCATGTCAGATCCTCCAAACACGTACCCGTCTACATTTTTGCAGAGTCCGAGCAACACAGCTTAACAATGTTACTGATAAAACATCTTTGACAAACCTAGTATAGCAACCAACAGAATAGCCTTCTGCCCGGAGTATACTTGAGAGGAATGCAGCTGTTGATCCTTTTCCTTTTGTTCCAGCAATATGAACAGTCTACAATAATTTCACTTTAGAACCAAGGAGTGAACTACAACAAAGTGATGCAGAATTTGCACGGAAACTTAACAGAAACTACAAATTGAACTGAATATAGTAAAATGGAGAAAGGAAATCTGACCTTAAACCTAGATTGGGGATTACCCATTAGTCCCATCAATCGTCTCATTCTTCCTAAATCAAAACCATCTTCGGAATCTGTTCCTGCTCCTTTGGGAACCCCTGACTTCTCGAAGTTCTTGAGACTGTCCAAAAACTCCATCATTTCGTCTAATTCTGGATCCTCTCGTAAAGTGGAGAAGGCATGACGGGTATTGTGGACAAGTCCAGCAACTGAGCGGAGCATATTTCTCTGAATTGAACGAGTGAACCGACAGAGAATGCTAAGATTTTTCATTTTTTGTTCTTCACACTACAGAGCAGAAACCATTGCTTCTCAGTTCTCAGTTTTCAGAAAACAAGGGTGTGTTTGGTTGAGTTTTTAGCTAAAATGGTTCCTTTCATATGTCGGAGCATGTCCATTATATCACCCAACTAATAAATTTGGCTTAAAAATAAACTATTGTTATTAAAAAAAAATTGATCGAATTTTGAATCACCAAAAAAGGTGACCGGCACAAAAAAAAAACGAGTTAAGTTGGTTTTATTTATTTTTTTAAAACAAGTTAAAAAGAATTTGAGATTTTTTTTAAACCTTTTTTTTTTTTGGTTAAAGAGTGTCGGACAACGCATAAAAAAACAAATAGTTTTCAATGAAAACGGAGTGTGTTTGCCATTCTTCAATTTAGACATATTCGTTATAGGTTCCTTTTTTATTTGAATGATGCATAAAAGAATAGTTTTCAAATCCTAGTTTTCGATTCAGGATTTGAAGTTTATGAGTTTTGAACTTTTCATTAAATTCATAGCTCATTTTAATTATTGAGTCTGCAATTAAAATATTTACGATTAAAGATTTAAAGTTAATGAAAATTATGAACTTGCCATTGAATCCATATCTCATTTTAGTTATTGGTCTGCAATTAAAATATTTATTTATATTTTTAATGGATTTCCTAAAACAAATACAAGATTTAAACAACAACAACACACATATCCGGGTCAGGGGAGGGTGGTGAGTAGACACACGGACAACTATCTTTATGAGGTAGAGAACTGTTTGTATCTAATATTGTAACTCCACCCAACCCAATGTGAATAAAGTCTATCAAATTATAGACACAGCCATCTTTGCTTCCAACATGGCAAAATTTTGTCCAATGCATATTCTTGGACCTCAAGCAAATGGAAAATATGTAACTTGACCCTTTGTTGCACTTGATATTCCTTCTCTGGATTGAACTTGTTTGCATCTTCACCCCATATCTCTTTATCATGATGCAATATGATCATTGGCAATGACACTTGCACACCAGCTGGTAGAGATACTTCTCCTAGCGTAATGTCTTCAATAGCTAGTCGGGTAAGTGTTGTTATCGGGGAATATAGCCTTAATGACTCGTACAAGATCATCGTTACCTGTAACCGACATGCTCCTCTATCAGTTATATCAAGCATGGCACAGAAATCGAAAACAAAACTTGAATACTTACAACTTTTAGACGATTTAATCCATCAAAATCTGGTTTCTGACTCCCAAACACTTGCAAGACTTCTTCTCTTGCCCGTGCCTGCCAATCTTGATACCTGCTTAACAGCACCAGAGTCCATAGGAGCCACACTGATGTAGTTTCTGCGCCAGCAAAATAGAACAGCTTGCATTCTTCAATGATTTCATCGATGCTCATTCCAAAGTCCTTGTTTCCGGCCTGCTGTTCAATTTCTTTAAAATTTGATTCCAGCAATATGCCCAATAGATCCTCATTATCGGCGTCCCCAGCTTCCATTGCCTTCAATCTTTTATCAATAATACCTTTAATTAAGGACCGAACATCCTTTTTTATTTCCTTCATTCTTCTGTTCCTCTTTGTTGGCAAAAATCTTTATGAAACACAAAACCAAAATGCATTCACAAAAATTAGAACTAATCAATATGCAATACTTCGTAATGAACTTTGTAGTTGTAATAGAGAACTACAGCTACATTTTCCGAATTCTTAGGAGAATTAAGTTACCTCCATCCTGGGATATAAACTGAGTGCATAGCTTCGATAAAATGCTGAGCTTGTTCATTTTGAAGTTCAAAAATCTTTCTACCTTCTTCATAACTACTGCCAAAAGCTGTCCGAGAGATCACATCACTAGTCAATTGCTGCAGGTGAGGCCATATATCTATCTCATGAGAGCCTTCAACTGGAACAACGTCTTCCCATTTGCTCAGTTTCTCACTACAGCTCAAGTAAAAAGCTGGAAGCATATGCTGTTCGAGAAAATGGTGAACGAGGATTAATGTCAATGACACTCACACTTGAACAAAATTAGGAATACATTTATCGGTGCCATCACCATCTAGTACAAGTTGCTGGTTAAATTAAAAGAAAGATCGTTCATATAACAATTAAGGTGAAGCAAGGTCAGGAATAAACAGATCCATTTGGCCGTAAATACATCTAAGAAATTATTCCACCGAGCATAGTCCTCTCTGAATGCATAAAGAGCAACATGGACTAAATGTCCTGTACAAGCCAAGGAACTTACGCAAAGAGAATCCCGACAAATGATGATCCAGACAAGATTGGACTTTTTTGAACCATAAGATGATTCTCCAATTGTCTAACTCCAGCCAGGTAGCAGAAATCACTCAATATAGTCATATGTGGAATACATACAAGATCAAATCGAAAACATAAAGATGCAAAGTCAAAGTAGAAAGAGATCTTTAACCGGAACATTAGCCAGATGAGCAAGAGCGAGCATATTATGATCAATTGGTGGAAGAACAATCTAGAACATTGTATCATGATCCAGGCGAGATCCGTCCCTATAGAACCACTACTATGCTTGTCTACTTCAAATCAGGTAGCAGATATTACTCGAAATAGTTATATGACATTAAAGTTTAGATTAAACGACAAGTAAGGTAAATCAAAGGAGATAGAAGCAAGAGCACACATTTTATCCATCGATAGAGTAAGAATTGCCCAACATAATAGTTTCTGGTTGACCAATCACGAAGTTGAATGACATACCTTTAACTTCTCTAGATGGAACGCGGGATTGATGATTTTTCTATGTTTGGCCCATTTGTCTTTCTCATAGCTTACTAATCCTTGTACAAATAAGGTGCCTAATGGATTTCCACGAGGCTTTTGATACAAATAAGTTTTCGAGAGTACTTCCTTTATAAGCTCAGGGTCCATGATCAATACTTGTGGTCTTGGACCCATCCATGTAAAACATTTTTTCCCTGCAAGCATATATATGTCTCATGATTAACTACAACTAGTACAAATTTTGAAATAAAACATTTATACAACCGAAGAGAACAAAATGAACAGAGTGATCTTCAGATAAAAAAACAAATCAGGAGAACAGGTTCATTACAATTTCATCGAATTCGAAGAAAGTTGAAACAAACTACATACACCAAGGAGCTTCCAGCTAAACTGCTTATTTGTATTAGGAAGTTCATTAAATATGTACGAATATTTAATTGCGAACCTCGTAAATAAAGAGAACTATGGGTTAAGTTCAAAAAGCATAAACTTCAAATCCTATCTTCGTCTGTGGAAATGAATGAGAGATTTGTAAATGGATAACAAATTAGTGAATTTTTAATCTATTACTTATATGAAAAACTAGTTATTATTTTCACCAAATTATCAATAAAAGTATGTCAAAGATTTACATGTATTTATTGAATAAATGATCTGATTGTGTAAATTCTTTCTTCTTTTTGGGAAAAAATACCATATTTCTTGATGATTTCAACAAAGAAGGGCACCATTCTTGGTGCAACATCATCAAGGTCTATTCTAAACAACCTTATACTGCATTTTTGCAAGAGGCTATTTCCAAGACTCTGCTCACGTGACATCAACTTTACCAGTTACTCAATAACTTATAAAAAGGCTATGAATTCATGTCATGTCATAGTCAAAACTCATAAACTTCAATTCCTGGCTCTGATTGTGTTAATGAATTTAAGTTATATACACTATCACACAATACAAAATTTAGTAAATTTAAATCTACTATAACAAGTTAGTTGAAAACATACCATATTTGTTGATGGTTACAAGAAAGAAAGGCACCATTCTTGGTGCTAAATCATGATCAGACATATTCATAGGCTTTGAATTTGCTTCCTTAATCATTCTAGTAACATCTTTCAATGTCCCCATACAATATTCTGTATGAATTCCCTTTTAGCCCTTGTTTCCTCAACAAATTTTCCAACTTCTTTGGATTGAACCAAACCCAATTCAGTACTTTCCATAGACACACAAAGAGAGTAATTGCTATGGCACAACAACATATTGTTACTATCATTTGAATTGTCTCCATTTTTCTGAGTAAAAAGTATTACTCTAGCTTCTTATATACACTTAAAAACATTACTCCCTCCGCCCTATTTTATATGAATTACTTAAATTTGACACAAAATTTAAAAAAAACAACTTATAATTTAAAATAAGTTATAAATATTATGGGGCTATAAATCCATTATCAACGAGGAGCAAAGGAAAATTATTAAAGTTTTCTATTTGAGTACGCAAGTGGGACAATTATAGCAGGAAAATTTAAAATGATATACATGAGTGGATGTGATTTTATTTTATTATATTATAAAATAAAGTAGAAGCAACTAGAGTCTAGAAGCATACAATTAAAAACGATATTTCCCTTAATTGTATTATACATGTGCTTTTTGGAATTAAAAATTGCATTAAAAAGGTAGCTTTTGTTATAAAATCAAGCTCAGAATAATATAATATAAAGAGAAGAAGATAAGATATGGAGATGAAGAAGATGACTTTTTTTCTATTCAAGTGTGTCTATCAAATGGTGAGTGATATCTCTATTTATAGTGTTGAGATATCACTCCCAAAAGTCATCTAACTAGTAGATACATGGTTATCCTAAATGTTCTTATCACCTTGGAAGCACCTATACATGAATCCAATTAATTGTTGGATAAATCTAATGAATAATCCACATCAATACAATGGATTTATAACACTTCCCCTTGGATGTCTATAGATAATGTGTCTCGTTAAAACTTTACTAGGAAAAAGTCTGTGGGAAAGAATTCTAGTGAAGGCAAAAGAGTACACATATCTTTTGATACGCATTATTTGTTGTCTCGTTAAAAACCTTGCTAGGAAAACCCAGTGGGACAAAACCTCGGTCAAGAAAAAAAGAGTGCAACGCGTATTATACTCTCCCTGATTAAAACATCACTTAATTTCTTGCGATGATGTTATCCAATCTTATACACCAGCTTCTCAAATATTGATATCGACAGTATCTTTGTGATCAAATCACATTCACGAAGATGTTGCATCGTTGAACTCTTCCTGATATATAATTTATAGATTTCATGGATATGACGAGGCTTTGAGCTTAGCCCGAATACATTATTGAATATCACTCTATTCGTCATGACCTAGTTGTTGCAAGTAATTGCTCATTCAACTTGTTCACAACAATAATCATCGTGTGGACACTTTCATTTGCAGTTGATTATCTTTGTACATTGTGGTTGGTATATTCTTTTTCAAAGAAGAACCACACATTTCCTGAATATGGTGTGTCATTGATCTCAACCAGACGCACTTTCAACTTGCTTCATTGAGGGCTATTATTTCTGCATGGGGGCTACAAACGTTTGCTTCATTGATCGTCAAGATATTATTGTGCCTTAACATGTAAATAAATAGCGTGTTTGAGACCGAGCTTTATGCGGATCAAATAAATATTCTGCATCTGCGTAACCAATCAGTTCTGACTTGGATTCCTCAGAATAGAATAAACCCACGTCTATGGTCCTTCGAGGATATTCAAGTATGTGCTTAACACCATTTCAATGTCCTTTTGTTGGGGAGGAGCTGAATCTGGCCAGTAAATTTACTGCAAAACAGATATCTGGTCAAGTATTGCTAGCAAGATGCATTAGTGCCTTGATTGCACTAAGATATGAAGTTTCATCACCAAGAAGCTCTTCATCCTTCTTTTGAGATCAAAGTGAATCTTTATTTATGTCAAGCGATCTCATAATCATTGAGGTACTCAATGAATGTGATTTATCCATATAAAATAGCATCAAAGCTTTTCTGTGTATGTTGATTGATGGACAAATATTTCATTCGTCAAATTTTCAATCTGTAGGTCAAGACAAAATTTTGTCTTTCCAGGATCTTTTCATTTTAGATTCCCTTTTCAAACATTCCATAACTTTTAAAAGCTCTTTAAGAGTGTTAATAATGTTTAAGTCATCAACATACACAACTATTATAACAAATTCAGATCCTGACCTTTTCATAAAAATGCAAAGACAATTAGGGTCATTCTTTTTGTACCATTTTCTTCCTTGATTATTCAATCCATATAAGGATTCTTGAAGCTTTATTGAAAAAGTTTCTTTCAAACTTTTATATGCTTCAAGGATTTTCATATAACCTTCAGTATTGTCTAGCTAGACATGATAATTATTCATTATATGCATTCAAGTTTTCATATATTGCCAGACCAAAACAAATCTCATTGCATCCACCATAGGAGAAAACATCTCCAATAATGTCAGGATATTTGCGACAAACCTTTATGCCCCAAAGCACAAGCCGTACTCGATATCTTATGGTTATACCATCGCATAATAATTTATTTGTACCCCACTGACATTATACCTTGATTTATGGACTATCAATCCAAAACATCACTTTTCTAAGTGAAACAAAATATACTTGAATTATGCATTTTACTTGGCCAATCATTTATCTGTCCACACTATATGACAGATTTGAATACAAAATCCTCATCACAATTTATATCATTGAGCGCTACTTCATATCAAAGTACCATCGACGGTTATTTGATATTGATTCCAATATGACATAACTTATCGAGATCTCTTCATTTTTCATCATATTTCACGTACCTAAACCTTTTCCAAGGTTTTATGAAGTGTTATGTCGTGGTGCTCTCTTATAGCACTTGCCTCATTATCATGACCATATTGATCATTTGCTCCTCTCCTTCTTCAAGGAATTTTACAGTTGGAACCAATTGGTCTATTGCGCTTCAGGCGTATCATAGACTCTGTCCTTCAAGGACTTCTCATTGGAGCATTTGCAGCTGAATTATATTATAGGATCAGTAAATTCACCTGGTAATTAATTTGCAACATTATGCAAATGAATTATCACTTGAACTTCAAGTTCACATTTTCTTTTAACAAGGATCTAGATAATTCATAATTAACCTCACACATAATTTTCAGCTGTCAATCATCTCTCCCCCTAATGTTAGAAAATTTAACATTCATCCCAACCTTATTTGGAAATTCATCTTTGTGCGTGGTGGAACAATTAAAATCATAACCGCACATTCAACAATTTAGATGAAAATTATTTGGTTCCTAACCTTGAACCAATTTTGATAGGGGACTTTTGTTGGCTTGATGCGTACAAGCGTTGCTACATGTTTAAAAAAATCATCTCATACCAAATTTCTTTTTGAGAGATTTGTTCTCATAATTAATAGTTTAGCTATAATTGGAGGCATACAATTTCTGCTAAACCAACCAGCATTATCAGTATAATTTAATAGTTTGGAACTGTGCTCTTAATTTAACAATTCGAGCAAACAACCTTACAAACACCAATTTGTAAGTTGACAACAAAGCACATGTGACCATCGCATAGATGCATCTATCATATAGTTGCAAATGATCCACATGACAGGTGAATGGGCCATATTCACATTTTATATGATAATTTTATTATGAGAATAAGCAACACAAGAGAATTCTTGAAGAATATTTATTTCTTCAGTATATAACAATGTGAATTCTCAATTATTTTTGCATCATATTTTAATCGCAATGGCCAACTGATCATGCCAACTGATCTTTATTCCAGTACACTTATAGTTTACTTTTGCATGTGATTTCATCAGCATGTCCATGTTTGTGTGCAACAAACAAGAGAAAAAATAGGGTAATCTTTTACATAAATATTTATAACCTACTACGGTTGTTGTAATCTGAAAATATTAAATAATCTTTTCATAATTTATAGTCTCAATATTTCTTTTCAATTCATCCGAAACTTAAAAAGTTTCTTTTGAGACTTACTACAATCCCAATATTATTCCTCTGATAATAACACAACTCGTTAGAGCTTACAATTATTTTTGTGTACTATCACATATTCCATGACACCACCGTATGGTGAGCATCTCCTTCAAGGAGGAAATTATATTATTATTGTCATGGTCAAAATGATTACAAGCAAGACATGTTTCTTGCTTTACTTTTGTCATACCATAGGTACACAATCAATGAAAAATTTATATTGCCACACAATAATATTATTTTGGTCATGGCCACACCTTTATAGGCAAGAATTACTGCTTTCTTTTGTCCTTTCGGTAGTTCACAATAAACATATCATAATATTTATGATGTATAAACGTACAATACCATTGACCATTTCTGCCAAATAAAATTTATTTATTTCTCTCAAACCTCCCGTAGAGGTGAGTTGTGGCATATTTCCAACCATACATGAATATGTCCTTATTCATATTTTTTCCTTCATATTTTGACACATTCACTTTCAGAATGGTCGAACATTCATCATGTTTATCACAAGTCACATTCTCTTTAAGGGATGAACTAATCATGTGCTTCATAAATTTGATTATAAGCTCATTGTCATGTCCTTAAGATTTATCATTTTTGCATGACACACATTAACATCACTTTTGAAAAGTCAAGTGTACCACCACTTTATCTTCCTTTCTTTTGATGGTAGATTTATAAACTTATCAAATTATTAGGTCGACAACAACCACAGGTTCAATGACCTTTCATACCATTTTGATGATAAAAATTACGTTCACATTTTGAAGGACCATCTGGAGAACCCATACTGTTCTTCCTTTTATAATTACCACAATGATGACTATTATAATTCCGTCCCTCCACGCTCTTATTCATACATTCAATCACTTGTCATATTTCAGACTTTATATTCATTGCTACCACATTCATACGATAGAATAGAGCAAATCAACTGGCGGATTTCAAAGTTATCATACATTGCTACCACATTCTTTTCAAGGAATGGAGCAAATTCAATGGGATGAATTTCAAGACTTTTCATCAAAAATATATTATTTTTGCCTTAGTCATCATTTTATCATCATTGTGGTGCATTGAGACTAAAACTCAATGTCTTACCCATATAAGGCGTGTTAGGCCATAATTCTATGGAACTCGAACCCAATACCTTATCATCTTGGTGCATCAAAACTCAAATTGATGTCTTACCCTCTTGGTGCGATAGAACTTGAATCTACCGTCTTATCCTTAAATATTTTTCATTATGGTGCATCCGGACTTTAACCTAATGTCTTACCCTTTCGGTGCGATGGGACTTGAATCCACCGTTTTATCCTTAACCAACGGTTTAATAAACCGAAGTACAATTGACTAACCCTCTAAGTCTTTCAAAATAATATTCAAACTCATACTACTAAAACTTCATACTTTCTTCTTGAATGCCAACTGTACCCAAGTGGATTTGTTTTTTTTTTTTATCAACTTTTATTGCAGCTTGCCATTTCATATTTTTAAAGTAGACTTAGTTTTCAAAGTGCTTTCTCCTGTGTCTCTTTCTGCATTTAACTTCTGGAAATTGTTGAGTGGTCTGCTCCATCAATTAGGAGCCTGAGGCATGACTATTCGATGATCCAGGAACCACCTTTGTAGCAATTTTCTCTTTTGACTCATCAATATCAGTTAATGGCATTGGATGTACACTAAAACTCAAAATCTCAATTGGCTAGAGTCTCGTGCTGATAACGTGTTATAAAATCAAGCTCAGAATAATATAATATAAAGAGAAGAAGACAAGATATGAAGATGAAGAAGATGACTTTTCTTCTATTCAAGTGTGTCTATCAAATGGTGAGTGATATCTCTATTTATAGTGTTGAGATATCACTCCCAAAAGTCATCTAACTAGTAGATACATGGTTATCCTAAATGTTCTTATCACCTTGGAAGCACCTATACATGAATCCAATTAATTATTGGATAAATCTGATGGATAATCCACATCAATACAATGGATTTATAACAGCTTTGTCATTTTAAATATTAAAAATAAATTCAATAATTTATACATTAAGAGATTGCTTACAAATATTATTATAAAGAAATTACATTAATATATTATAAATCATACTCCTTTTATCCAATAATAATTGTCTACTATTGATTTGGTACATAGACCAAGAAGCAGTAGCTAATAAATGTAATTTTATTAAATCACTCTTATTAAGTATAACTCATCTAAATATTAAAAAATGATTACTTCTTTTGTCCAACAATACTTGTCAACTATTGACTTTGACACTTTTTAAGAAACTATAAATAGAAGGATAATTTTATTATATCACCCATTGAATATAATAAATACAATGTCTTGAAAAATGTAATAGAGAAGTGATTAATGAAAAGGATAAACTAGGAACTAACTGTAAAATTATTCATTGATTTCATAAAGTGAACAAATATAGTTGGATATTCCAAAATAGTAGAGTGGACAACTATTGTTGGACGGAGGGAGTAATATTTAATAGCAATAGAACAACATGATAAATTATTCATTGATATTATAAACTGGACAAGTATTATTGGACATTTCAAAATAATATAATAAACAAATAAAGATGGACAGAGAGAGTAATAATTAACAACTAAAAATATCTTTTTAAAAAAAACATATAAAAAATTAGGTCAAATAAATTTTTTGATTCGTTCTCTAAATCTATCTTAGCCACATAAATTGGGATATTAATATATTTTGGGTTCGTGTTGATACATGCTCTTGTATCTAGTTTAAAAAAAAGAATCACCCTACTAAATAACTTTGAAATAAATAGTGTTTTGTATTATAAAAAGGAGTTTAATCAACTTATAAGAAGGCAGCAGATAAACATGCATGAAGTGATTTCGTTTATAAATTGGTCTTATCATATAATTGCAGCTTTGTTTCTTCTTCTACGTCTGCTAGCCACAGGTGCCCGTGCTAGCACGGGCTCAATATCTTTGTATTTTTTAATTTTAATTTATGTAATATAGGTAGAATTTAGAAAGTTGATTAAATTTTAATATAATTTTTAGATATTTAAGTTGTTAATTACTTTTTTGTTTGCTCAAATTTATTGTGAAGAGGTTCATTAAAATGTCCATAATTAAAGTATTTTTCGATATTGATCGTTGATTTTTTACTCAGAATAGTTACAAGATATAAACAAATATTACCGTAACTAAAGAATATGAATTTAAAACTAAAAGTCATAGCTAAAATAGATTCCGTAATTTCGAAAAAAAGATACACTAATTAAATTAACGTAGAACAAAAGAAGCATTTTTTTAATTTTTTTTTTCTGAAACACGCTGAAGCATGTACGCCGACGGAAACGTGTCTGCTTCAACGTGAAGTTTTGAATTTAAAACTAAAAATCATAGCTAAAACGGATTCCATAGTATCAAAAAAATTATACACTAATTAAATTAAAGTAGAACAAAAAAATAATTATTATTTTTTTCTTCGAATTATGCTGAAACAGGCACGTCTCCGTCGACTAGCCTGCTTCAGCACGAACTCTGAGGGCAAATTTGTGAAGGAGCAAAAATGTTTGTATGGAAGCTACAGTATGGCTCATTCTCCACGAATGACAATGCTTGATTTTATCACATATACATAACTATTCTTCTGGGCCCATTATAGAAAAGTAGGATACAAATGACATTTTATTAAAAGATATCTAGTTTTATTGTCATTGAGTGTACAAAACCAATTATTTAAGCCTAAGGTACAAGAATATTGATAGATAAAGAAATACCAAATAACTAAATTGCCCTCAAGATAAAGTTAATGTCAACAAACACACATGTTGACGGAGTCCTGTTAGCTCTCTCTCCCTCAACTCCAGAGAATACTTCATTGCCCGCTGTGGGCCCTACTTAATTTTGACATGCCCGGACTATATTAATATAATATAAATTCGAGATTTGATTTTAAACCAATGTTTATTTATAAAATTTTATATAATTTTTTTTTTGAATTTTAATATTTTCTAGAAGTAGGAGATATATGATTTATTAATTTGGAGTTTAAAGATATTTAGATACTCTATTTATGTATTATTTTCTCTGTTTATTTTTATTTGTATAGTTTGAATAATCAGTAAATAATTATCATTAGATTCTTAAATTATCCTTATTATTAACTATAATTATTTTTTAAAAATATTAAATATATCATATTCAAAGGGATTGTAGACACGTAATTTTTTACCGAACATAAGGTTTTACATTATTTTTATTCCTTAAATATTTCTTTTATGTTTAAGTTAGATATTTTGGTTTTGTCTTATTTTAGTAAGTTATTTTAAAAGATTTGAAAATAATAAAAAATATATGTTTTCTTTTAATTTAAGTTTTAATAAATAAGCTAATATTTCTTAATTATATTTTTAGAGTAGCTATTTGACTTTTATTATATTAAAAAAAATTAGCTAATAATTTTATTATCATTATTATTTTTATATATGTATTTAATTAAAAAAAATTACCAACCTAAACTACCCATTTTTCTTACCCCATTATCCCCTTTCTCCTCCACCTACCTACCCACTACCCCATTACCCTTGCCCCCACTTCAATTCACTCCACTTCCCATATACATATAATACAGCAACACACCCCTACAGGACACACACACAAAAGGTACAGAAAAATGAAGAAAAAAAAGGAAAAACAATCAGCAACACACACCTACATTCATCCAAAAATCCCATAACCCAAAAAAGAAAATCAACAAAAAGAGACCCACACACACGCAGTAAAAAAAAAAAAAGATACGTCAAATCAACATTCACGCAGTAAAAAAAGAAGAAGAGGGAATCCATTTTATTTTTAGTTTTTCTTTCAAAAATTTCACCAACACATTCACATCTTTTCTTCCTTTTTCATTACTACTTCATATAAACACAACAAATATACTACCACATCCAATCTACAAAGCCTTGTGAGCGTTCTAATCGAGCTTCGGTCTAGATTTTGCGGTTCTTATTTCTTCATTTAAGGTTCAACTTTACCTTATCTCTTTAATTTATTCATGAAAGTTAATGTAACTATATGATAAGTTTTCTTTTATTTTTTGTTTTATTCATAATTTGATTGAAATGAAGAATGAGTTAAGTGTTATATTTTTTGTATGATGAATGAGGATAGTTTAATTGGTGATTATTTTTATTTACTTATTTTTATTCGTTAGTTGTGATCTCTTAAAAATAAACACGTCATGGCGTTATTCTGGTCTTGAGTTTAATGCAATACTGATAATATAAAGATTGTTAGACTCAAAAGTAAATAAACTATTGTTGTTTTATTTTATCAAACAAAAAATGAGATTTATTTTTTAACAATTCGTTATTGTTTTATGGAATTAGAAAATGTATGTTTAATTCCAACGTTAACTAAAGTAATAAAAAAATAAATATAGAAATAATCCAAAATTTCATATTGTATTCTAGAAGCTTAGATTTATTTACTTTATTTAATTTTTCTTTATAAGGAATAAATATTTCTTTAACGTTAGACGAACATTTAGGCACATTAAAAATATTTGTTTTGATTAAAATGTGGTTACACATCTTTCTTGAGATATTAAGATAAACTCAAGGATGCGGTGACGCACCTTATTCAAAAATATAATTAACTTTCATTAATTTAAAGTAGAGATTTATAGACAAAAAACTATTAAATGTGATGCAAAGAAGACAGTTATGTCTCTAAATGTCGAAACCAAGAATGCAGTTACGCATCTAGGTTGAGGCGAATAAAACTTCAACATATAAAAAATATGAGCAAATCATGGCATGTATTAATATATACATAAAATAATTTAAGATAAGTATAAGTCAATAAAGGTGATCGTGCTAGAACCACGGGACTCGAGGGATGCCTAATACATTTCCCTCGGTCAATAGAATTCCTTACCCGAATTTCTAGTTCGCAGACCAAATAAAGAGTCATTTCCTTTTGATTAGAGATTAAAAAAAATGTGACTTGGAATACCATAACTCAATTCCAAGTGGCGACTCCGAAAATATAAAAAATAATCCTTAATCAATACCATCACTTAAATTAGAAAAATCCTTCTGCCGGTGCGAAAAAGGAGTGTGACAGGAATAATATAGTACTACTACTTTTTAAGGGGTGAAAACATAGACAAATAAAATAGATGGACAAATTATAATTTACTTTTTTTGATAAAATTGTATAATATTTTAATTTTTTTTGTTAGTTTTTATAAATTACTAAGTTTTCACATTTATAAGAAAAAATATACAAAATAAGAAATCTAAATAACATCACCTAAAAGTTTCAACTTCAAATGATTTGACTTAAAATCATGTTCAAACGATCCTTATTATTACATGGCCTTCAGTTATTTTGTTTGATTTAATTATACTAAATTTTTAATATAGAGATTATAATAAAGGAATTAAATATAATATACTGATGTTTATACATTATGTTTTCTAAAAAGCTCGTTGCACCTAAATACTTAAATGTTTACGTCAAATTAATACAATTTATCATAATTATTTTATAATTGAACAAAGGCCATCGAAATCTCACTTGCTAAAAGTTTCTTTCATAAATAAAACAAACAGAAAACATAATTCCAATCCACTAAATATCAAACGAAAAAAAAAAAGACTAGGAAATTTTCTCTCTAGGAAAAACTCATCCTAGAAATCTAGCGATGACTCTTTACCCCGTCACAAGTACCACACCAAAATGGCCTAATGATAGAACAAGAATGCAGGAGGATCTACCATCTAAACATTTCTTCATTGAAATCCTAATGGATAAACAACTAGAAATAAACATCTATTCATTTTATCTCCTCAGTTATAATCAAACCAATGGGGGGCGGAGGGGATAGAACACCATGGTATCTCAAAATTAAACTGATGGAACTCTAAAAACCTACAGAAGTGATTACCCTAATTGATCTAGGATGGGGATTCCACATAGCAAAGTTCACTCTCCAAGAGAAGATGGAAAAAAGTTCGGCAGTTTCCTTTCCGTAAAACTATGGGAACCCAATTTCTCCCCTTGAGAATCAACTATAACACACAGTGTAATATGGATTAGACTTCCATAACTCCCAATTGAATTCTATGAAAAAAGCATCCTAGAAAAGGTGGGAAGGAAAATTGGAGCACTCCTAAAAATGGCCACGTGTACCTCAATAATTTTAAGAGGGCGGAACGCAAGGATATGCATACAAGTTACGATAGGCATACTAATCAGGAAGAACATTCAAATAGAAAATCACCTCTAAGAAGTTATCTACAAAGGTGAAGGAACATTGTATACGGGGTGCGGAAAAGTTGTCCATACGAATAGATAATGCACCTTTACCACATACACATCCATCACCATACATACCAACCAAACAAGATAAAGAACAATGGCAACAAAAACAAACAACAGGAACAACACAACACTAGCTAGACCATAAAAATAGGGACACGACAATGATACAGTTAAAAGCTTTCAAAGCAAAAAAAGTAAGTTTTTTAATCATTACTCACAACATTTTTCCATTAGTTCTTACAACCCTAACAATTACCGAGTAAACCTCATGATGGACATAGCAAAAGGGAAGATGAAATTGTGGAATGAAGGAAGCTGGAGGGACAACACACTACCCACACTGGGAAACACGCGTTGAAGATTACTGGCACCAAAATCCAAAGCAAAAGGAACTTCAACCCTCATTT
Organism: Solanum etuberosum; assembly: GCA_029582245.1. Lineage (NCBI taxonomy): Eukaryota > Viridiplantae > Streptophyta > Magnoliopsida > Solanales > Solanaceae > Solanum > Solanum etuberosum. The sequence continues at coordinate 7,029 of JAJONR010002425.1, read as the reverse complement.
AATGAAGTGGGTCTTTTGAGTCAAAGCACCCCTAGGGGAACTCCAAACTCCAACCACGACTCTACAACTCTCTTTGTAGAGAAACAAACCACCACATCTCTAACTGTAAAATCCCTTTCCAGTACGGATAATAATCATCACTAAGCCAGGGAAGATGTGAAAATGATCGTCGCATCAATTAACTGCACTGCCAACCTGGAGTCCCAATTAAGAATACCCCCAAGCAATATACACATCCAGAACACTCCCAAAAATGGAAAACAGTAGCCCCTACTTCCCACCAGCACCAACACCAACACCAATGTTCTTTGTCACAGCACCTCTCTCGGAGGACCGCATTCCAGAGTCATGGATAGAATTGGCCCTCCATGGAGAACAACTAGCACTACTAAAAAACTGTCAAAGAACGACAGACAGAAAAGCGACGGACAACGTGCTTCCAATTGCCACACTTTCCGTCGTTTTTTAATAAAAATAATTATTTTTAAAATTATTTTACGAAAAGCGACGGACAACATCTCTTAGTCCGTCGCTTTTTTTCGCAGATTTTTGAGCCAAATATTTAATAATTAACTATTTAATATAGGTAGAGACGTTGTCCGTCGTTTTTTATTAAAAATAATTATTTAAAAATTAAAAAATAATCACGCCGTCCGTCGCTTTTTATTAATTTTAATTGATTAATTATTTTTTAAAGAAGCGACGAACGACATCTTTATGTCCGTCGCTTCTTGATCAAAATATATGGTCAAATATTTTAAGAAAGCGACGGACAGTGTCTCTTATTTCGTCGCTTTTTGGTCAAAATGTTGGTCAACTATTTAAAAGTTGTCCGTCGCTTTTCATCAAATATCTGAAAGACACAGACGCGATTTTCCCCATTTTCCTTCTCTTCCTTCTCTCTAACGAATCCGCAGCTGCTGCCTCCAACGACGCTGTCGCTGCTGCCTTCCTCTCTCCATTGTCTCTTTCTCCTTTAATTTAAGGTTAGAGTTTTATCAAATTAGTTTTAAATTTTTTCAATTTGAGTTATATTTGATTTTGTTAATTAGTTTATTGGATTTGTGTTTTATTGAATGATTGATTGTGTTTGATAGTGAATGAATAAGGGTTTTTAGGATTTGGGTACTAGTTTGAATTTGAAAATCTTTAATTTGATTGTGAATTGAGATTTTTTTAAATTTGATGATTGTTAATTAGTAAATTGTTAATTTGAAGTTAGAAGTTAGTAATTGATGAAGTTTGAATGTCATGAATATATAGGATGAATGTTTGAATGTCATGAATATATGAGGGTTTTTTTTAATTAGAACTTGAATATATAAAACTAATTGTTGGATTAGAAGTTTATATATAACTAATTTTATAGATTAGATATGAACTTGAATTCAGAACTTGAAACTTGAATATAACTAATTCTTGGATTAGAAGTTTATATATAACTAATTTTAGAAATTGGATATGAACTTGAATTTAATTAGAACTTGAGTATAACTAATTTTGTATTAGAAGTTTATATATAACTAATTTATATATAACTAATTTAGAGATTATATGAACTTGAATTTAGAACTTGAATATAACTAATTCTTGGATTAGAAGTTTATATATAACTAAGTTTAGAAATTAGATATATATATGAACTTGAATGTAGAACTTGAATATAACTAATTTTAGAACTTTGATATGAACTTGAATTTAGAACTTGAACTTGAACTTAGAACTTAAACTTGAACTTGAATATAACTAATTCTTGATGACCTTAATTAATTAGAACTTAATAATTGAACTTAATTAGAACTTTGAACTTAATTTATAATAACTTGAACTTAATTAGAATTAATATAATTAATTATTTGAAATCTTAAACTTAATTAAAATTTATGAATTAATTAATCTTGAACTTTGTAGATCTTGATATGTAGTATTTATGAACTAATTAATTAGATATATAAGTAATAATAAATATAACTATTAAGTAATTATAAATATATATTAACAATATAAATTAGTTTAATGTAATAAAATTATTATTATTAAATTTAATTTATAATATAATTGAATATCTATATTTTTGTAGATGGATCATCGTTTGTGGATATATAATATGCATTATGAAACTGGTGCTGGTTTGAAACCTGAGTTTATTGACGGTGTTAGAGATTTTAATGAACATACAATGACACTTGATATTTTCAAGAATAATGGATTGGTTAGGTGTCCTTGTAGTGCATGTAGGTGCTTAAATTTTTTTGTACCGTAATGGATTTAAGCCTAGATATTTTGTATGGATTGATCATGGAGAAAGAGATGGATTGAACGGTATGTTTTATAATTCGATGCCTGTGGATGAATATAATATGCTTGCACCACATGGTCAAATTAGGGTTGAACATGATGATAGGGTTGAACATTATAGGGTTCATGAAATGATCAATGATGCTTTCGGGGTTCAAGGTGGAATGGAATCCGAACAGTATTTTGATGAAGCTCCTAATGAAGAAGCAAGACGCTTCTATGATCAATTAGAAGTCTAGTCGTCCACTATGTGAAGGGACTCCGCATTCTACTTTGTCAGTTGCGGTTAGATTAATAAATATTAAATCAGATTGGGATGTTCCTAATGCGGCTATGGACTCAATGGTTGATCTTTTGAGTGAACTAGTTAATCCGGAGTTTAACATACCTAAGAACTTCGATTAGGCAAAGCGTTTGGTTTCCAAGTTAGGATTGACGTATGATAGAATTCATTATTGTGTTAATGGCTGCATGTTGTTTTACAAGATTGATAGTGAATTAGAAAATTGTAAGTTTTGTGGACATGCTCGTTATAAGAGGACTCCGGCTGGAAAGATGATCCCAGTTAAGGCGATGCATTATCTACCTCTTATTCCTAGGTTAAAGAGGTTGTATGCATCGATGAGGTCTGCCCCACATATGAGATGACATCGTGAATATAGAAGGCCGCCGGGTATCTTGTCTCATCCATCTGATGGCATCGTGAAATACGTTGTGTGTTTCAAAATCTATGAATATTAAAACTGAAATTATAGAATGATATATATTAGGTTTGGTTAAACGATTGCATATTTGCAGTAAAATACACGTTCCAGTTTCCTACTTTGCATAATATTTTTGATTTATTTTCATTTTCATTTTCATTTTCATTTTTTGTGTAAATGATATATTTCAAATTGCTCTTAAAAAATCATTAGAATATAATGATTTCTGAACATTGATGAACGGTTATATAAAAAAATTCGGATTATGCTAAACCCTAAATCGCACCTGCATTATAATCGCACATAATATAAATTATTTCATTTTGATCCGCTTTGGATACACACATATTTACCTGTCCATCCTGCTCTATTATCATCCTTAAAAATGTGAAAAAAAGTTATGCATGACAAGGCAAAATCAGGAGCGGATTAAAAATTTTGCGGACTTATACGGTTACCCCACCCCGCCCAGTTTGTCACCATTATCATCTAGGATATTGTAAAAAGGTGTAAAAAAAGAATGCCTTATTTTTTCTGAAAAATCAGATATGTACTGGAGTATATAATAACGAAAAATGCGTCCCCCATTATGTGGTGCTACCTTGTCTAAAACAAATATTCATACGAAAGTTAACCGCTTTTTTATTTTATTTTTAAAGTAGTCATTACTCATGATCAAGCAGGTTAGTCATTCTAGCTGTCTCTCATAGTGATCAAAAAGAGTGTAATTTATTACACCCCTATTTTGTCGTATGTTTGATTAGATATAAAGTTTAATTAAAATAAAATAAAATATGTTTGAAGTTTATATTATACATTAGGTATTGATGGATTTACAATTTTAAGTTGGTGGGATTTTCAGTAAATACATTAATATGCAACAATAATCGGACAAAAAATGAGTACTGAAATTCTTCATATATTTAAAAAGGAACTAACCACTAAAACACAATATATTAAAGGCATAATTATAAATGTGTTCTTTTAACTTAGCCTCATTTTATATTTATGCCTTTTAATTTTGGGTGTGCAGAAGTAAACACTTATATAAAGTTAAACAAGTAGACACATGAGTCTTATGTGACATAAGACATGTAGGACATAAATTGCTATGTAGGATGCCATATAGAACGTGTATATTTATTTATCCAACTGTATGCAAGTTTAAGTATCTATTTGTACATACCTAAAGTTGGAAGACATAAATATAAAATAAGACCAAGTTAAAAGACATATTTATGTATTATGCTTATATTAAAACAAACATTATCATAGTGATTGTTCTCGACCACTTGTCATGTTTTATCAGTTCGACAAAACTAAACTACTAATTTTGATCCAAACTCTATATTTGTCTTTAAAATTCGCTTAATATGTTTAAACTAGTACACTCTCCATGTCATTTTTTACTTGACCCTTGTAATAAAGATAAATTTTTTATTTTTTTTTACTTGTCAAAACACTAGTAAGTAAATTGAAACTGAAAGAGTAATTCAACTCCCAATATTATGGTTGGTTAAAGCATATGCTTGATTTAAGCAAAGAAGAAGGATATTCTTCTGTAGGTAATTATACTTCAATTTCTTGTTCCAACCACAGAAACTTAGGTATAAACGTCATGTAGTTAACAACGTAAACTCTCTTCATATATAATCAAGTAACACACACCAAAATAATTCCATCAAATCACAGCTTAAATTGCAGTAAAATCAAATTAAACATGGCTTCAGATAATCTTACAGTGCTCAATGCACTTGACACAGCACGAACCCAATGGTACCATGTTACAGCTGTTGTCATTGCCGGAATGGGATTTTTCACTGATGCATACGATCTCTTCTGCATCACGACTGTCTCCAAACTTTTAGGCCGTTTGTACTACTACGACCCGGCTACCCATGCCCCGGGAAAATTGCCTCATAGTGTTAACAATTGGGTGACCGGAGTTGCCTTGGTTGGTACTCTCACTGGTCAACTTGTGTTTGGATGGCTCGGGGATAAACTTGGTCGAAAGAAAGTTTATGGACTTACACTGATTCTCATGGTCATTTGTGCACTTTGCTCGGGGTTATCCTTTGGGTATAGTCGAAAAGTTGTAATAGGAACACTCTGTTTCTTCAGGTTCTGGCTTGGATTTGGAATTGGAGGAGATTATCCTCTTTCTGCTACGATCATGTCTGAGTATGCGAATAAGAGAACTCGTGGAGCGTTTATTGCTGCTGTTTTCGCTATGCAAGGCGTTGGGATCATATTTGCCGGGCTTGTTTCAATGATTGTATCTAAAGTTTTCCTTATGAATTTTGGGGGTAAAGCGTTTACTACTGATGAAGTTTTCTCCACGGAGCCTGAGGCGGATTATGTTTGGAGAATCGTACTGATGCTTGGAGCTCTTCCGGCCCTTCTTACCTATTATTGGCGAATGAAGATGCCTGAAACAGGGCGTTACACTGCGATTATTGAAGGAAATGCTAAACAGGCGGCTATTGATATGGGGAAGGTTCTTGATATTGAAATTCAAGTGGAGGGAGAAAAATTGGCTAAATTTAAAGCAGCTAATGAGTACTCTTTACTCTCGAATGAGTTCTTCATGCGCCATGGACATCATTTAATTGGTACAATGACAACTTGGTTCTTGTTGGACATTGCTTTCTACAGCCAAAATCTCACACAGAAGGACATATTTCCGACCATGGGACTCGTTAGCAACGCGAAGAACATTTCTGCTTTGAGGGAAATGTTTGAGACATCGCGAGCTATGTTTGTGATTGCCTTGTTCGGTACATTTCCTGGTTACTGGTTCACAGTATTCTTCATCGAGAAAATCGGGAGGTTTAAGATACAATTGATGGGGTTCTTCATGATGTCTGTTTTCATGGCGATTATTGGAGTCAAATACGATTACCTAAAGACTAAAGAACACAAATGGACATTCGCAGCTCTTTATGGTTTAACTTTCTTCTTTGCCAACTTTGGCCCCAATTCAACCACATTCGTGCTCCCCGCGGAGCTATTCCCTACAAGGGTGAGATCCACTTGCCATGCCCTGAGTGCCGCGTCTGGAAAGGCAGGGGCAATGGTTAGTGCATTTGGGGTGCAGCAATACACACAAGACGGAAATGTTCATAAAATCAAGAAAGCCATGTTGTTTTTGGCATTCACAAATATGCTTGGATTTTGCTGTACCTTCTTAGTGACTGAGACAAAAGGCAGGTCACTAGAGGAAATTTCAGGGGAGGATGAGAAGCAGAACGAGACGCAGATGAAGAGTAATAGGACTGACTCTGGGCGCCAGGACGATGGATGGGATTGAAATCAGGATATATAATATTGGCAAGTTCATCACATTGAGCAGTACTATACATAGATGCATATATAGGAAAAGTATTGCTAATAAGCGAGATGTCACCTCCAGAATAAGGGCTCCACGAAGCAAGGAAATTCGTATAATAGTTTCCCTTCACCATTTCGCGTAGTAGTTGGTGGAGGATTAATTTTGTATTGTCTTATCTCCTGTCCTACTCCTTCCCAAAGTGTTTTATTTCCTTTTGCCTATGAAATGAAAAGTGATATATGGATTAAAATGTATTTGTAAGAGATATTCATTCATTCATAGGGATCTATCTAAGCCTATCCGTTACACTCCCCTGCAAGTTGAACGGGGAAGCAGACACTGTCAACTTGTCTCTGAAATGCTGAAATCTTACTTTTGGAAGAGCTTTCGTGAGAACATCTGCAACCTGGTCATGAGTGCTTAGATAACGAACAACCAAAGATTTATCCTTCACCTTTTCACGGACAAAATGAAAGTCTATCTCCATATGTTTAGTGCGGGAATGGAAGATAGGATTAGCTGTTAAATAGGTTGCACTTAGGTTATCACACCAAAGTATAGGAGTTGTAGTGTCAAAGCACCCAATTTCACGAAGTAAGAATTCCAGCCAAGTTAGCTCAGACGCAGCAGTGGCTAGTGCACGATACTCTGCCTCAGTACTAGAACGTGCAACAGCTCGCTGCTTTTTGGAAGCCC
>JAJONR010002424.1:0-64191 GCA_029582245.1 Solanum etuberosum | reverse complement strand
TCTATTTAAGGAAAGTTACCCGGATTTAAGAGGGGTATTTTGGTCTTTTCCTTACCCTATCAGATTTAATTATTTTTTAGTAATTAATTAGGGGTCTAAAGTGATTTGGTTCAGTTTACACAATCCTAAATTACGCTAGGGTTTTAGAAAAGAGAGTTCAAGAAGAGAAAAGAGGAGAAAGGTCAAGACGTTCATCAAGTTCTTGCGAAATCGAAGGTTTTCTTACTGATTTTTGCCAAGGGTTTGATCTCGAAGAGGTATGTGAGTTACCATAGCGTTGGTTTCGTTCACCCACGCGCCAATCATGTTATTTTCAGTGAAATTTCATTCATGCAGTTAAAGAATTTGAGTTCTTGATGAGTTTTATTGAAGTTTCTTTCATAATCTTGATTGTTGAGATTTTGATGAATTCTTGAGATAAGTGTTAGTATTTCAAAGGTAGTTTTGCGAAGATTATCGTATTCTAGTGATGGGTATTCGAATCTAAGTGATTGGGGAAGAAATCGTTCGATTCTAGGCGAATTGGGGTTAGAAAACGAGGAAGGAAAAACTCAGACAGAAACTGGAACGCAAGTCCGCGTCGTGGACTTGATCCCCCAGTGAACAATTTCCCTCTTCGCGTCGCTGAGAGAACGCAGACTCCACTGTTTCAAAAATTATTTCGCGACCAAATATTATAATTCAGCTCTGCGTCGTGGACTTGCTCCCTAGAGAGTGTGTTTCAACCGTTTCTCATTACTAACCATCTAAAACTCATTTAATCATCATGATATCTTTCCTATCACAAATCATAACCTTGAATTCATAATTCAAATTCAAGGTAGAGTTAAGAGTCAAGTCTTGAGAGTTCTTCGAGTCATTTTAAGAAGTCTTTTACAAATCTTTTAAACTTTTTTAAATGACTTGAGCAGTTGAGTTTGAGGAAGAATAGAGTTGCATTCATTTTCTTTAATATCAAATACGAGAACTACGTAATCCCAAGAGTAAATGTTTTCATATTTAAACAAAAGTGGAAACACTGATTTCCAAAAGAGTTCATGAGCAGTTTTCAGTATTATCTCTTTTTAGAGAAAGATTTTTGAGTAATAATCTCAAACCACAGAAAGAGGAAATGTTTTCTTTAAAACATAATGAGCTAAGTATATTTTGGGAGTAATATTGAGCACTGATATAGGGGAGAGTTCATACAACCCACAGCCCCCATAAACCATGTAGCCAACGTGGGTAGAAAGGTTATACATTTTAGATGATTCCATATTGATTTTTAGCATAGACTAGTGGATCCGCTTAGTTAGTAGGTTCTATACCCCGACAAAGTATAGGACAGTTCTGGCAGCATGGGCTAGACCCTGTACCATCACATAGCTCATAGTGGTGGTTGTCGGTTAGAGAATCTCCCAAAAATTTTATTTTGTATTTTTGCATACAAACAGAGTTTATATTTTAACTTCTAATACAGTAAGTTGTTATCTATTGTTTAAAGCTTTTCTTTATACTGCATTATTTCTATTGCTTTATATTGAAATGAGTTTGAGTTGAGTTGAGATGAGGTAAGTGTTTTATTTAGTTCTAGTTCAAACTGATGTCTTGTTTTAGATTTCCCCTCACATGCTCATACATTCCATGTACAAACGCCATTTGGACTGCATCTTTTATGATGCAGATACAGGTAACCAGAAACAACACCCAGCGCTTCGTTGATCCAGTTGAGCTCCAGAGTTGTTTGGTGAGCCTCATTGCTTCCGGAGGATCCCTTTTGTTATGTTTCAGTTATTTCAGTTGTCACGATGAACCAGGGTCTTGTCCCGACATCCCTCATAGTATTAGAGGCTTCATAGATAGATAGACATAGTTCATGAGTCTTTATTTTCATTCATTTATGTTGAACCTTGAGTTGCCACTTTGGCTAGTTGAATTTTTATTTCTAAAACATTCTAAGTTTACTTTTGAGACGGTTGAGTACAGTTTGCATTTGATTTCATTTATTGATCATTAAGTCTTCTGCTAAGAGTTTAGCCAGGCCAAGGGTTCGCTTGGGGACAACAATGGTTCTCGAGTGCCGGACACGTCTAGGGTTTAGGCTCGGGGCGTGACAAACTTAGTATCAGAGTACAAAGTTCAAGAGTCCTAGGGTGTCTATGAAGCCGTGTCTGTAGTGTCCTAGTTATCGGTGTGAAGCGCTCCACATCTATAATTAGGAGGCTGTAACATTTATAAACTATCTCACTTCTTTCATACTCTTTTCATGCGATATAGTTAATCTCTATAAACTTTCTTTCTAACTCATGCTTGCGCGTATTCATTCCTCCACGAAGAGCTGTCCGAGGTCGTCCTTCTAGGAGGAACGTTGAGGATCACGGGGTACCTAATGCACCAGCAGTGCAACCCCAAGGAGAGGTCACTAATGCTGAGTTCTAGGATGCTATCTGGATGTTGAGTCAAGTGGAGGCCAATCAAGCTGGTCAGTAGAGAGGGGATCGACGGGATGTGGCTGATACATCAAGGATCTGTGAGTTCTTAAGGATGAATCCTCCAAACTTCACTAGTTCAATTGTCACTGAGGATCCGAAGAACTTCGTGGAAGAACTATAGAAGGTTTTCGAGATTATGCATGTTGCTGATGCTGAGCGAGTGGAACTAACTGCATACAAATTGAAGGGTGTCGCTAGAATCTGGTTTGACCAATTGAAGAAGAAATAAGCTGAAGGTGCACCAATTGTGAGCTGGGTGGTGTTTGAGGAGGCCTTCTTGGGGCGTGTCTTTCCCCGTGAACTAAGAGAGGCAAAGGTAAGGGAATTCCTCACTCTTAAGCAGGAATCCATGAATGTACATGAGTACATCCTCAAGTTCACCCAACTTTCCCGTTATGCTCCGGAGATATTGCTGACATGAGGAGCAGGATGAGTCTATTTGTTGCTAGGTTGTCTCGTCTGTCAAGTAAGAAAGGAAAGGCAGCTATGCTGATAGGAGATATGGACATAGCAAGGCTGATGATCCATGTGCAAGAGGTTGAGGAAGATAAGTTGAGGGATAGAGAAGAGTTCCGAAATAAGAATGCAAAGACAATAGGAAATGAGTCCGGACAGCAGAAGGGTAATGCAAACCGGTCATCTTTCCAACAAAAGCAAAAGGGACCTGCTCCATCATCTGCTAGTGCACCTGCACCAAGGAACAGAGGTGAGTTCAAGAATCATAATTCACAAAATTTCAGAGCTAGACATGCATAGTCTCAAGGTAGTATGGCACAAGGAGGTAATGGGACTCCTGTACGTGCTAAGTGTGGTAGGACCCACTCAGGAGTGTGTCGTGATGGCTCCATTGGTTGTTTCAAGTGTGGTCAAAATGGTCACTTCATGAAAGAGTGTCAAAAGAACAGGCAAGGTAGTGGTAATGGGGGCAATAGATTCTTCAGTTGCTCCACCAGACAGAGCTACAATAGAGTGGCTACTTCAGGAATAGGCGGAGGAGCAAACCGTCTATATGCCATCACTAGTCGCCAAGAGCAAGAAAATTCTCCAAATGTGGTCATTGGTATGATCAAAGTCTTTACTTTTGATGTTTATGCTTTTCTAGGTCTAGTAGAGAGTCTATCTTTTGTGACTCCTTATATTGCCATGAATTTTGATATTCTTCCTGAGCAACTTCTTGTTTCCTTCAGTGTTTCTACACCTGTTGGTGAGTCTATTCTAGCTGAGAGAGTTTATCGTGGTTGTACCATTTCTGTTAATCACAAGGACACCATGACTGACTTAGTTGAGTTAGATATGATAGATTTTGATGTCATTCTAGGTATGGACTGACTTCATGCCTGTTATGCCTCAGTTGATTGTAGAACTCGATTAGTCAAGTTCCAGTTTCCTAATGAGCTAGTTATAGAGTGGAAGAGCAGTTTAGCAGTGCCTAAGGGTCATTTTATTTCATACCTTAAGGCCAGAAAGTTAGTTTCCAAGGGGTGCATCTTTCACTTAGTCCGAGTTAATGACTCTAGTGTTGATACACCGCCTATTTAGTCATATCCAATCGTGAGTGAGTTTCTAGAAGTCTTTCCAGATGATCTTCCCAGAGTCCCTCCTCAGAGAGAAATAGACTTCAATATGGATATTCTCCCCGATACTCATCCTATCTCTATTCCGCCATATAGAATGGCTCCAGCAGAGTTGAAAGAGTTAAAAAAACGGTTGAAAGATCTTCTTGAGAAAGGTTTCATTCGACCAAGTGTCTCACCTTGGGGCGATCGGGTATTATTTGTGAGGAAGAGGGATGGTTCTCTTAGAATGTGTATAGATTACCGTCAGTTGAACAAGGTTACTATCAAGAATAAGTATCCACTTCCAAGAATTGATGATCTCTTCGATCAACTTCAGGGTGCCACTTCATTTTCTAAGATAGACCTCAGATCTGGCTATAATCAGTGAGAGTAAGAGAAAGTGACATTCCTAAGACAACATTCAGGACCCGTTATGGTCATTATGAGTTTCTGGTTATGTCTTTTGGCCTAACTAATGCACATGCATCGCTCATGGATCTTATGAACAGAGTATTCAAGCCTTATCTAGATATGTTTGTTATCGTATTCAATGATGATATTCTAATCTATTCGAGGAATAATGAAGATCATGCTAGTCATCTCAGAGTAGTTCTTCAAACTCTCAAGGATAGAGAGTTGTATGCTAAGTTCTCTAAGTGTGAATTTTGGCTTGAGTCTGTAGCATTCTTAGGCCACATTATTTCTGGTGATGAGATTCGATTTGACACTCAGAAGATTGAGGCAGTGCAGAACTGGCCTAAACCCACGTCTCCAACTGATATTAGGAGCTTCTTGGAATTGGTTGTCTATTATAGAAGGTTTGTCGAGGGGTTCTCATCTATTTCGTCCCCGTTGACTAAGTTAACTCAGATAACAGTTAAGTTTCAATGGTCTGAAGCTTGTGAGAAAAACTTTCAGGAATTGAAAACTAGGTTGACTACTGCCCCAATATTGACCTTACCAGAAGGTACGCAAGGTTTTGCTGTGTATTGTGATACGTCCAGAGTTAGACTGGGTTGTGTATTGATGCAGAATGGCAAGGTTATAGCTTATGCCTCCAGACAGCTTAAGATTGACGAGAGGAATTACCCAACCCATGATTTAGAGTTGGCTGTTGTAGTGTTTGCTTTGAAAATATGGCGTCACTATATTTATGGTGTTCATGTGGATGTGTTCACCGATCACAAGATCCTTCAGTATGTGTTCAGTCAGAAAGAGCTTAATCTCAGACAAAGGAGGTGGTTGGAATTACTCAAGGATTATGACATGAGTATTCTCTATAACTCAAGTAAGGCTAATGTTGTTGCTGATGCTTTGAGCAGGTTTTCTATGGGTAGTACTTCCCATGTTGAGGAAGACAAGAAGGATTTAGCCAAAGATGTGCACATACTTGCACGATTAGGGGTCCGACTTATGGATTCCAACGAAGGAGGAGTAGTGGTGATGAATGGGGCTGAATCATCATTAGTGTCTGAAGTGAAAGAAAAACAAGACCAAGATCCTATTTTTCTTGAATTAAAGACAAATGTTCATAAGCAAAAAGTGATGGCTTTTGAACAAGGGGGAGATGGTATATTGAGATATCAAGGTAGATTGTGTGTGCCAAGGGTGGATGAACTCCGAGAGAGGATCATGGAGGAAGCTCATAGCTCCAGATATTCTATCCATCCGGGTTCCACAAAGATGTATCTTGACTTGAGAGAAGTCTATTGGTGGATTAGTATGAAGAAAGGTATTGCAGAGTTCGTTGCTAAGTGCCCGAATTTCCAACAAGTCAAGGTAGAGCACCACAGGCCCGTTGGTATGGCTCAGAACATAGATCTTCCAGAATGGAAGTGGGAGATGATCAATATGGATTTTATTACTAGGTTGTCGCGGTCTCGCAGGCAACATGATTCTATTTGGTTGATTGTAGATCGAATGACTAAATCAGCCCACTTTTTGCCGGTAAAGCCTACATTTATAGCAGAGGATTAGGCCAAGTTAGATATTCAACAGATAGTCCGACTTCATGGAGTTCGGTCTCTATTATTTCAGATAGAGGTGCGCAATTCACCGCATAATTTTGGAATTCTTTCCAAAAAGGTTTGGGTTCCAAGGTAAATTTGAGTACTGCATTTCATCCTCAGACTGATGGTCAAGCAAAGCGTACGATTCAGACTTTAGAGGATAGGTTGAGGGCTTGTGTGATCGATTTCAAAGGTAGTTGGGATGATCACTTACCGCTAATAGAGTTTGCTTACAATAATAGTTACCACTCTGGCATCCAAATGGCTCCCTATGAGGCTCTTTATGGGAGAAGATGCAGATCTCCTATTGGATGGTTTGAGGTTGGCGAAGCTTGGTTGATAGGATCAGACTTGGTTCATCGGACTATGGAGAAAGTGAAGACTATTCAAGAGAGGTTGAAAACAGCGCAGAGTCGCCAGTAATCCTTTACTGATGTTAGGAGAAGAGAATTATAGTTTGAAGTAGATGATTGGGTTTACTTGAAGATTTCACCCATGAAGGGTGTTATGAGGTTTGGCAAGAAGGGGAAACTTAGTCCCTGATATATTGGTCCTTACAGGATATCCAAGAGGATTGGCAATGTAGCTTATGAGTTGGAGTTACCGTCAGAGTTACCAACGGTTCATTCGGTATTTCACATTTCAATGTTGAAGAAGTGTATGGGCGATCCTTCACTTATCATACCGATTGAAGATATTGGTATTAAGGACAACTTATCTTATGAGGAGATTCCCGTTCAGATTTTGGACCGTCAGGTTCGCAAGTTGAGAACCAAGGAGGATGCATCAGTCAAGGTTCTGTAGAGGAATCAGTTTGTTGAGGAAGCTACTTAGGAAGCTGAGGAGGATATGAAGAAGAGATACCCACATCTCTTTGAGTCCGGAGAAATTCCAAGTTAAGGTACTAATCCTTTTCTTGGCATTTATTTTAAGTTGAAATGTTCTGTTATATGTTGCTTGATTGGGTGTTTGAGCTGAATGTTAGATGTTACACCCTTAGTCTACTTAGAGTATCTCATTCAAAGACGAATGTTCCCAAGGGGTAGATATTGTAACATCCCGCCTTAGAAAGAACTAGAATTAGAAAGAACTATTTTGAAAAGAGCAAAAATTGGAAATTTTGGCAAGTTATGCTAAGTATGAGTTTTGGATCAACTTCAAACGACCATAACTTTCAGTACAGGATGAGTAAGGTAGCCCATAAGATATCAAATGAATGGTCTCGGAATCCTCTTTCCAATGCCATCGAGTTAGCTAATTTTCGAGCTCATATGAGGGAGATATGACTGTTTGAAGTCAGGCTGTCTATTTAAGGAAAGTTACCCGGATTTAAGAGGGGTATTTTGGTCTTTTCCTTACCCTATCAGATTTAATTATTTTTTAGTAATTAATTAGGGGTCTAAAGTGATTTGGTTCAGTTTACACAATCCTAAATTACGCTAGGGTTTTAGAAAAGAGAGTTCAAGAAGAGAAAAGAGGAGAAAGGTCAAGACGTTCATCAAGTTCTTGCGAAATCGAAGGTTTTCTTACTAATTTTTGCCAAGGGTTTGATCTCGAAGAGGTATGTGAGTTACCATAGCGTTGGTTTCGTTCACCCACGCGCCAATCATGTTATTTTCAGTGAAATTTCATTCATGCAGTTAAAGAATTTGAGTTCTTGATGAGTTTTATTGAAGTTTCTTTCATAATCTTGATTGTTGAGATTTTGATGAATTCTTGAGATAAGTGTTAGTATTTCAAAGGTAGTTTTGCGAAGATTATCGTATTCTAGTGATGGGTATTCGAATCTAAGTGATTGGGGAATAAATAGTTCGATTCTAGGCGAATTGGGGTTAGAAAACGAGGAAGGAAAAATTCGGACAGAAACTGGCACCCAAGTCCGCGTCGCAGACTTGCTCCCCCAGTGAACAATTTCCTTCTCCGCGTCGCGGAGAGAACGCAGACTCCACTGTTTTTAAAATTATTTCGCGACCAAATATTATAATTCAGCTCCATGTCGCGGACTTGCTCCCCAGAGAGTATTTTTCAACTGTTTCTCTTTATTAACCATCTAAAACTCATTAAATCATCACGATATCTTTCCTATCACAAATCATAACCTTGAATTCATAATTCAAATTCAAGGTAGAGTTAAGAGTCAAGTCTTCAGAATTCTTCGAGTCATTTTAAGAAGTCTTTTACAAATCTTTTAAACTTGTTTAAATGACTTGAGTAGTTGAGTTTGAGGAAGAGTAGGGTTGCATTCATTTTCTTTAAAATGATATACGGGAACTAAGTATTCTCAAGAGTAAATGTTTTCACATTTAAGCAAAAGAGGAAACAGTGATTTCCAAAAGAGTTCATGAACAATTTTCAATATTATCTCTTTTTAGAGAAAGATTTTTGAGTAATAATCTCAAACCACAGAAAGAGGAAATGTTTTCTTTAAAACATAATGAACTAAGTATATTTTGGGAGTAGTATTGAGCACCGATATGGGGGAGAGTTCATACAACTCACATCCCCCATAAACCATGTAGACAACGTGGGTAGAAAGGGTCATACTTTTTAGATGAATCCTTATTGCTTTTTAGCATAGACTAGTGGATCCACTTAGTTAGTAGGTTTTATACCCCGGCAATGTATAGGACAGTTCTGGCAGCGTGGGCTAGACGTTGTACCATTACATAGCTCATACTGATGGTTTTCGGTTAGAGAATCTCCCAACAGTTTTATTTTATATTTTTGCATACAAACAGAGTTTATATTGTATTTTCTAATACACTGAGTTGTTATGTACTGTTTAAAGTTTTTCTTTATATTGCCTTATTTCTATTGCTTTATATTGAAATGAGGTTGAGTTGAGTTGAGATGAGGTAAGTGTTTCTTTCAGTTCCAGTTCAAGCTTATGTCTTGTTTTAGATTTCCCCTCACATGCTCGTACATTCCATGTACTGACGCCATTTGGCCTGCGTGTTTTATGAAGTAGATACAGGTAACCAGGATCAGCACCCATCGCTTCGTTGATCCAGTTGAGCTCCAGAGTTGTTTGGTGAGGCTCCTTGCTTTCGGAGGATCCCTTTTGTTATGTTTCAGTTATTTCAGTTGTTAGGATGATCGGGGGTCTTGTATCGACATCCCTCATAGTATTAGAGGCTTCATAGATAGATAGACATAGTTCATGAGTCTTTTCATTTTCATTCATTTATGTTGAGACTTGAGTTGCCACTTTGGCTAGTTGAATGTTTATTTCTAAGACATTCTTAGTTTACTTTTGAGACGGTTGAGTACAATTTGCATTTGATTTCATTTATTGATGATTAAGTCTTCCGCTAAGAGTTTAGCTATGCCAAGGGTTCGCTTGGGGCAAACAATGGTTCTCAAGTGCAGGCCACGTTTAGGGTGTAGGCTCGGGGCGTGACATAGATGCAGGTCCCTTATTGGTTGGTTTGAAGTAGGTGAAGCATCCTTGATTAGGCCAGATTCGGTTCATGAGGTTATGGAGAAAGTTCAGCTCTTCAGAGATAGACTACAGACAGCTCAGAGTTGTCAGAAAACCTATGCAGATGTGAGGAGAAGGGACTTTGAGTTTGAAATCGATGATTGGGTTTTCCTGAAGGTGTCGCCTATGAAGGGGGTGATTAGATTTGGCAAGAAAGGGAAGCTCAGTCCCAGATATGTAGGTCCTTACAGAATCCTGAAAAGGGTTGGTAATGTGGCTTATGAGTTAGAGTTGCCAGCAGAACTAGCAGCGGTTCATCCAGTCTTTCACATTTCCTTGTTGAAGAAGTGTGTGGGTGATCCGACATTGATATTTCAATTAGAGAGTGTGGCTGTGAAGGATAGTCTCACTTATGAAGAGGTGTCAGTTGAGATTCTTGACCGTCAGGTTCGCAGGTTGAGAAATAAGGAAGTCGCTTCAGTGAAGGTTTTATGGAGGAGTTAGTCCGTAGAGGGAGATACTTGGGAAGCAGAAGCAGGCATGATGGCCAAGTATCCTCACCTCTTTCCTTCCGATTCCGTTTCAGCTTGAGGTAATAAACCCTCTCCAGTCTCGCAGTTTACACTTGTGTAATTCAGTCTCAGTATCTTGTTCCCTCAGTTATTCTTGCATTTCAGCATAATTGCATGTTTTTCGTACTGAGTTCAGTCACATATCAGTTTCTTGTACTTAGTGGTAGGGATTGTAGCTCCTTCCCTCCATACTCATAACCAGGATATGCACCCAGCGCTTCGTTGATCCAGTTGAGCTCCAGAGTTGTTTGGTGAGCCTCCTTGCTTCCGGAGGATCCCTTTTGTTATGTTTCAGTTATTTCAGTTGTTAGGATGATCGGAGGTCTTGTATCGACACCCCTCATAGTATTAGAGGCTTCATAGATAGATAGACATAGTTCATGAGTCTTTTCATTTTCATTCATTTATGTTGAGACTTGAGTTGCCACTTTGGCTAGTTGAATGTTTATTTCTAAAACATTCTTAGTTTACTTTTGAGACGGTTGAGTACAATTTACATTTGATTTCATTTATTGATGATTAAGTCTTCCGCTAAGAGTTTAGCTAGGCCAAAGGTTCGCTTGGGGCCAACAATAGTTCTCGTGAGCCCGCCACGTTTATGGTGTAGGCTCGGGGCGTGACATAGATGCAGGTCCCCGATTGGTTGGTTTGAAGTAGGTGAAGCATCCTTGATTAGGCCAGATTCGGTTCATGAGGCTATGGAGAAAGTTCAGCTCATCAGATATAGACTACAGACAGCTCAGAGTTGTCAGAAGTCCTATGCAGATGTGAAGAGAAGGGACTGTGAGTTCGAAATCGATGATTGGGTTTTCCTGAAGGTGTCACCTATGATGGGGGCGATGAGATTTGGCAAGAAAGGGAAGTTCAGTCCCAGATATGTAGGTCCTTACAGAATCCTGAAAAGGGTTGGTAATGTGGCTTATGAGTTAGAGTTGCCAGCAGAACTAGCAGTGGTTCATCCAGTCTTTCACATTTCCTTGTTGAAGAAGTGTGTGGGTGATCCGACATTAATAGTTCCATTAGAGAGTGTGGCTATGAAGGATAGTCTCACTTATGAAGAGGTGCCAGTTGAGATTCTTGACCGTCAGGTTCGCAGGTTGAGAAATAAGGAAGTCGCTTCAGTGAAGGTTTTGTGGAGGAGTCAGTCCGTAGAGGGAGCTACTTGGGAAGCAGAAGCAGGCATGATGGCCAAGTATCCTCACCTCTTTCCTTCCGATTCCGTTTCAGCTTGAGGTAATAGACCCTCTCCAGTCTCGCAGTTTACACTTGTACAATTCAGTCTCAGTATTTTGTTCCCTCAGTTATTCTTGCATTTCAGCATAATTGCATGTTCTTTGTACTGAGTTCAGTTAGATATCAGTTTTTTGTACTTAGTGGTAGGGATTGTAGCTCCTTCCCTCCATACTCAGCTTGTTTAGACTTCATTCGAGGATGAATGTTCCCAACGGGGAGATGTTGTAACATCTCCGATTTGAGAAACTAGAAAAAAATGCATCTTTCCAAAATCTGGTGTTAGAACAAACGGAAACCACCCACAGACCGTAGGTGGAACCACGAACCGTAGGTGGAGTCCCGTGGTTGACTTAGGGGAATTTCAGAATCTAAAGATGTGACCTACGGTCGTGGTCCACGGTCCGTCGATGGACCCACGGACCGTAGGTGGGGTCCGTCATTGGGGTCTAAATTTTGATGGTCTCTGATCCCACCCACGGTCAACCAGTACGGTCCGTGGTTGGACCTACGGACTATAGGTCTGACCGTAGGTGAGGTTCGGCAGCCAATTAGAGGAAAATTGTGTTGGGTCAACTTTAAATGGTCATATCATTTATCACAAAATGAATTAGGTGGACCATGACCTATCAAATTAAAGATAATTGAATCCTCTTTCCAACGCCACTGAGTTTTCTAAAATCCAAGTTCAGAGTAAAAAGTTATGCTCATTTTAGTGAAGCCCTGTCGGGCAGACCACGAACCACGACCACAATCGACGGTTGGTAGTCCAAACGACGGTCCATCGGTTCCTCCGTGGATGCCCTTCGTCAGCTTGGGTCGTTTTGGTCTTTTCCCTATGAGTTGGACACTTAAACTACGTCGTTTGATGCCTAAACTATGTCGTTTTACTCAGACTAAGCATAATAACCTAGTCAGACATACCCAGAACCCTCATTCTCAAAAAATCATCCAAATTAGAATGAAAAGAAGAGAAAGAGGCGCCAGTTTCCTTCAAGAACAAGCAGCAGTGTTCTTCAAGTTTCAGTGCCGAAATCAAAGGATTTTTCTGTAGATTTCGTTACCAGGTACGTGGGATTTCACTAGTGGATTCCTTTCATCCACTAGGTCCCTAGAATTCAGTCAGTTCCTTGATTTTACATAGCTTGTTTAGACCTAGGATTTCTAAAACCTTGGAGATTTGTTGTGATTTAGTTGTTGTAGTATCCTTAATCGAAATAACACGTTTCTGGGAAAGTTTGCACGATTCCATGTATCAAACTCAGAACCCTAGTTTTTATAAATTCTCTTAGTTCATGAATTACACTTCCTAGGTCAGTTAAACAAATAATCATGCTCCAAATTCCGAATGTTACATTATCAGTATATAAATGTTACATTCTCAGATTGCATGTTAGTATTTTGAGCTATTCAGTATTTCAGTCATTTTAACTTCATATGCATTCAGTTGGGAGTAGACTTAGCACCGAGTTGGACTAGGGTTCAGCGTACCCTCGTAGTCCCAGAACTACGTGCCCTCGTAGGATTATAAGTCCCCTCTGTTGGGCATCAGATTTAGTAATCCTGCCAGTCATGCCTTTATACCCCTGGCAAGGTATATTGAGTCCTCTCGATGGGGCGTATACATCGGACTCCACGTTTAGCTCACGTGGTTTATGTCGGTTAATAGTAGCTCCCACAGTCAGACTCTTAGTGCAATTGACCAGGTTCTCAGTGCATACTTCAGCTTTCAGTTCAGCATGTTATTTTCATAATTTGTACTTGGTCATTACATTCAGCGTGTTTACATTCTTGCTCAGTTTATGTCATTGCTCAGTTATGCTTTGTTCAACTCATATATATTTGTTCAGCTTAATATCGATAACCTACATGCTAGAATAACATCAAAGTTCACCATGTTTAGCTTGACTAAGTCGCCATGGTGTCCTTGTGATTGATAAAGATGGTACAATCACGATAAACTCTTTCTGCTAGAATAGACTCACCAAAATGTGTGGAAAAACTGAAGGGCTCAAGAAGTTGTTCGGGGGAAATTTCAAACCTCATGGCTACATAAGGAGTTACAAAAGACAAACTCGCACATGGATCAATTAAGGCATAAACATCATGCTAGTTATGTGTTTATGAGAATGTCCTTTCAACAACACAACAACAACATCATCATTGGTACTTTACTCTCAAAGCACACTTAAAACATTAGCATAAATCTCATAATCAATGCATAAGTCCATAATTTACCTCTTGAGGTCAATACTCACTTTCAATCATAAACTCTTAGAAAACATGGGTTAGATATGAATTTCATCATAAATACATGTGAAGATTGCAATACATGCTTAATTTCATAAAACACTTGCTTTATACTCAAAATCCCTCATCATATGATTCACAACTTGAAAACATAGGGATTACATGGGTTCATGGGAGAATTCATCATAAAAGCATTGCAATTCATCAATTCATGCATAGAAAATCATAATTCAATCATTTAAATCAATAATGAAAGGAACCCATGCTAATTGAAGAAATCCTAACTCAATGGGGGAATTCTACCATTTGAAATAGAGGAATTTTGGAACTTCATGGATGAAAGGAATCCATGGATAAAACTATCATACCTTAACTCCAAATGCTAGCCTTCAATGGAGGAATTGGAACCTTAGCTTGAAACCTGAGGTGAATCCTTCTTCTTCTTCTTCAAGTTTCTAGAGAGAGAATATTTGAGTGGAGTTTTGGGATTCTTTTGTGAAATTGGAAGACTGGAGTAAATGAGCTGAATTTAGGGGTTAAAAGGTTTATATAGAGGTCCCAAACATAGGCAAAACGACATAGCTTAAGAACTAATTAATTAGGAAAAGACCCAACTAACCCTGAAAAATAACTGACAGCAGCCACCGACGGACCCAGTCGACAAACCCAGTCGACGACCGTAGTCTAACCCACGGTCCGTCCTGGCAGACCGTCGTTGGGTTTAGCAACCTGACTTCTGGGGCTTCGAACCACGGACCTCCAACCATGGACCGCGGTTTGACCAACGGTCTGTTGATCAGGCCGTGGTTCTGGATCCTAAAATTTCACTTGGGCAGGCCAACCACGGACCACACCTACGCTCCGTGGTCCCATCCACGGGCCGTGGGTGGCCGGCGTGGTCTGGCACCTGCAACAACTGGACAGTTGCTTGACGAATCACTGAATGTATATATTTTTTAACCCGCAGTGTGTCAAATAATAGTATAGAAAGATGTCGAACCCACATAGATTGATTTGTCTATTCTACAGACGTTTCTTGTTTTAATTACTATTTAAGAAAATCAAGAATAGTTGAATGGTGAATTAATTAATTAATAATACAAAAAGTAGAGAAAATACTTTAGTTTTCACAATATATTAAAAGGTGTTGGGGATCTTGACTTCACTCAATATTTCTATATAAAGTAAATTATTTATTCCTAAATTTATATTTCTCATAAAAGTATTAATATCTCTCACGGTTATATTTATATATTATTGCTGAAATTGAACAATTAAATGCACTCCTCCCGGTTATACAATTTAATTGCAAAAATAGTAATATTTAAGAACAAGAAATGTGTACTTGAACTAAAACATATTCTTCTAAGTAAGTCTCTTTCGATTACCTTACTTGTTATAACTAATTATTACACTATTCGCCTCTCTCGATTACAAATAAGTGTAGATTTAATTATAACTTAAAATAGATAGATGTCACTAAAATATTAACAATATACCAATACTCCAATTAACGGTATTACTTCTTCCGCCTCTCTCGATTACAGAATTAGTAATATGTTAACACGTAGTAAACAATGGATATATGTTAATAAATTTAAAAATATCTAACTATAAAATAAATAAAAATGAAATCTATAGCTTAAGCTCAGACACGTAAAATTTAGAAATAATACTACTATTATATAGAAATATCAAGATCCGTCATTTTTCCAACATAAAAGAAAATTACTCCATAATAGATATGGTACTACTAAAGAAAATATTCTTCTCCATTAAATAAGAAAATAGAAGAAATATTCAAGAAGAATAATTCCACTATTTAATTAAAAGTAGGAACTAGAATAATTTTCAACACCAAATGACTAAAAAATTAGTACAAGAAGAACTTAAAGAAATATATGAATTGTTTTGTTTCTGCCCCTCTCTACTGCATTAGCAACTTATTCCTCGTGTTATTTATAGTCATTCTCTGAAGATGGAAATCACCATTTTCTCTTAATTTTTCCACTTGGTAGTTGATATTTTTGACAAAATTAAAATGGTAGGTCAAATGTATACCAACATTTGACAAAATTTTCCATCTAACTTGTCTTTTGCTTTGTTTTCCACTTTGGTGGCTACCATGCTACTACATTTTTCAACTTTTATTTTTCATATTTGCTGCATCTTTCTTTCATTTCTTTCTTATTTATTTGTTATTTTTTCCATTTTTAGCTTGTAGGTTCTACACAAAGAAAAATATTTCCAACTCATTTTCATATTTGCTCAACTTTCCGTTCCTCTCTTTCATAATTCTTTAATATCTCCATTTGTGCTGGATAATTTCTTGTAAATCAGCACTTGTGTTTCTTTTGCCACATATCTACTTAATTGATGTTTTCTTATTGTATTGCAACATTTTCTGCAAAGAAAGATTAAAAATATTAGAATTTAAAATTAAATAACAACTTAGTATATATAGGATATTTTTCTTTTATCACTGCAATTTAGGTCTTTTTGAATACGGGGTGTTACAATATCTCCCCCTTGGGACCATTCGTCCTCGAATGAGATTCTAACTGATTCTAAAAGCTTAGGAGAGGAACTAACAACCCAACCTAAGAATGCAATGCACGCAACCAAGGAGGAACTATTGACTCCAAGCTAGGACGTTCTCAAAACATCATAAGAGGGGTGAAACTAACTCTATCAGCCCATTATGCATGAAATGCACATAAATAAGGAGGAAACATCAAATCTAAGCTCAACAAACTCAAATTCATCATAAGGAAGTAGGAACTACATCTAACAACCTAATATGCATGAATTTTCAAAAAAATTCAAGTTCAAGGAGGAACTACCTTCTCTAAGCTAAAAACATGCTCAACACAATCTCATGGAGCCCATATGAAATTCACTCTCAAAAAGCATAGCAAAAGCACGTTCATCAATTCAACTCATGAAGTCTATAGGCAACTCATACTCAATGCACAACAACATGAGGAAAATCAAGCATGTAAATTCATTTTCTTTCAAAACACACTTTTTCATGAACATGCATAATATAAGGAAATCATGGAAACACATAAAAACACATGACTCCAAAACAAAGGTCAAATCAAGAGGAACTCATTACCTCAAGCTAGAGTAGGAGTAGAAGGAAAAATATGAGGATATCGGGACATCATATCGGCCTCGGCCTCCAAAGTAGCACCCTCAAATAACTGATTCCTCCACAATACTTTCACGGAAGCTACCTCTTTATTTCTCAACTTTTTGACTTGCCGTTCTAAAATCTTAACCGGAACTTCCTCATAAGAAAGACTCTCATAAACTCCCAACCCTTCTAAGGAAACTATGGATGTCGGCTCACCAACACATTTCTTCAACATAGAGACATGGAAAATCGGATGCACCGTTGCCAACTCATTTGGAAAATCTAACTCATAAGCAACCTTACCAACACGCCTCAAAATCTGATATGGGCCTACATATCGGGGAATAAGCTTCCCTTTCTTACCAAACCTCATTACACCCTTCATAGGTGAAATTTTCAAGTAGACCCAATCATGAAGGTCAAACTCAAGATCTCTTCTTCTCACATCGGCATATGACTTTTGCCGACTTTGAGCCGTTTTCAACCTTTCTCTAATAAGTCAAACTTTCTCTATGGCCTCATGTACTAATTCGGGACCTATTATGGCAACTTCACCCACCTCAAACCAACCTATGGGAGATCTACACCTCCTACCATATAGGGCCTCAAATGGAGCCATATCGATACTTGAGTGATAGCTATTATTATAGGGAAACTCAATCAATGGCAAATGGTCATCCCAATTACCCTTAAAATGAATCACACAAGCTCTTAACATATCTTCCAAAGTATTAATGGTACGCTCCGCTTGCCCACCGGTTTGGGGATGAAAGGCCGTACTAAGCTTAACCTTAGTGCCCAGACCCTTTTGGAATGACTTCTAAAACTGAGAAGTGAATTGGGTACCACGATCGGAAATAATGGATAAGGGCACTCCATGCAACCTCACCATTTCTCTCAAGTATAACTTGGCATATTCCTCCGCCGAATAAGAAACCTTGACAGAAAGGAAATGAGCCGATTTCATCATCCGATCTACTATCACCCAAATAGAGTCATGTTGTCGCCGGGTGCGAGACAAACCAACAATAAATTCTATATTCAAGTCTTCAAACCTCCAAGTAGGAATGCTAATATCTTGGGAAAAACCTCCCGGTTTCTGGTGCTCAACCTTCACTTGTTGGCAATTTGGGCATTTAGCCACAAATCCCGCAATATTCTTCTTCATCCAATTCCATCAATAAACTTCCCGCAAGTCACGGTACATCTTGGTGGCTCCCGGGTGAATGGAATACCGCGAACTATAGGCTTCGGCCAAGATTTGTTCCCTCAAATCATCAACATTTGGAACACAAAACCGACCTTGGTATCTAAGTACCCCATCTCCCCCTTGGGAGAAGGCCTCAACGGATTTCTTAAGTACCGCCTCTTTCAATTCTACCAAAATTGGATCGAGACCTTGCTTGACTTTCACATCCGCCACAAAAGACGATTCGGAACCATTGTGAATCATAACACCACCTTTGGTGGAGTCCACCAATTGAACACCTAATCGAGCCAATCTATGAATATCTCGAACCAACTCTTTCTTTTCTTCTTCAATATGAGTGACACTACCCATAGATAACAGACTAAGAGCATCCGCTACCACATTAGCTTTACCGGGGTGATAAAGAACACTCATGTCGTAATCTTTCAATAACTCAAGCCACCTTCTTTGGCGAAGATTCAAATCCTTTTGATTAAACACATATTGCAAACTCTTGTTGTCGGTAAACACACCTACATGCACACCATACAAATAATGCCTCAAAACCTTTAATGAAAATACAACCGCCGCTTGTTCAAGGTCATGGGTAGGATAATTCTTCTCATGAACTTTAAGTTTCCTTGAGGCATAGGCAATCACTTTCCCATTTTACATAAGCACACACCCTAACCCAATTCTTGAAGCATCACAATAAACCACAAAACCATATGTCCATTCCGGTAAGGTCTACACCGGAGCGGAAGTAAGTCTATATTTCAACTCTTGAAAACTCTTCTCACACCCTTCAGTCCAGATGAACTTAGCCTTCTTTTGAGTCAAAGCCGTCAAAGGAGAGGCAATAGAAGAAAACCCCTCAACAAACCTTCTATAATAACTGGCTAAACCCAAGAAACTTCTAATATCTGAAGGATTTAGAGGTCTAGGCCAACTCTTGACCGGATCCGTCTTATTAAGATCTACCTCAGTACCCTTACTTGAGACAATATGACCAAGGAAAGCTACGGATCTCAACTGAAATTCACATTTGCTAAACTTTGCAAAAAGTTGTTGGTCCTTAAGAACTTGCAACACGATTCTCAATGATCAATATGCTCATTTTCACTTCTTGAGTAGATCAAAATATCATCAATAAACACGATCACAAACATGTCTAGGTATTGCCTAAACACTCTATTCATCAAGTACATAAACGCCACCGGAGCATTAGTCAAACCAAACGACATTACTAGGAATTCATAATGATCATACCGAGTTCGAAAAGCCATCTTTGGAATGTCATTTTCCCTCACCCTCAATTGGTGATAACCCGATCGAAGATCAATCTTACAGAAGTAACTTGCCCCTTGAAGTTGGTCAAATAAATCATCTATCCTTGGAAGAGGATACTTATTCTTAATTGTCACCTTGTTCAACTGACGATAGTCTATACACAAACGAAGAGAACCATCCTTCTTTCTAACGAACAAAACCAGAGCACCCCATGGAGAGATAATCGGTCGGATGAAACCTTGTCTATCAGATCTTTCAGTTGATCTTTCAACTCCTTAAGTTCTGCCGGAGCCATACGGTAAGGAGGAACAAAAATAGGTTGCATATTTGGGAGAAGGTCAATACCAAAGTCTATTTCCCGCTCGGAAGGAATATCGGGTAGGTCTAGAAACACTTCTGGAAACTCATTTACAACGGGGACCGACTCAAGAGAAGGGGTTTCAGAATCTACATCCCTCACCCTAACTAGATGGTAAATGTAACCCTTAGAAATCATCTTTCTAGCTTTAAGACAAGAGACAAATTGACCCTTATGCATAGAATTTCCCCCCTTCCACTCTAGGACAGGCTCATTTGGAAACTGAAATTTGACTACACGAGTTCTACAATCAATAGAACCATAACATGAGTGCATCCAATCCATACCCAAGATAATGTCAAAATCTAATATATCAAGCTCTACCAAGTCAAAAAGAGTAACTCTATGGGACAAGGAAACGGGACACTTTCTATAGACCCTTTTAGCCACAATAGAATCACCAACAGGAGTAGAGACAAAAAAAGGTTCTAACAATGCATCGGGGAGCACATCAAACCTCATAGCCACATATGGCGTCACAAAAGACAAAGTAGTACTGGGATCAAGTAAAGGATATACATCTAGTTGAAAAAAATTCAACGTACTGGTAACCACATCTGAAGAACTCTCTTGATCACCTCTAGTCTGAAGAGCATAAAAGTGGTTTTGCTTAGGAGCACTGGAACCCGAACCACCAGGAGTAGCTTGCTTACCCTCTCTCCCTTTAGCCGTAAGCATCGGGCAATCCTTCATTTTGTGACC
Organism: Solanum etuberosum; assembly: GCA_029582245.1. NCBI lineage: Eukaryota > Viridiplantae > Streptophyta > Magnoliopsida > Solanales > Solanaceae > Solanum > Solanum etuberosum. The sequence goes on along the minus strand of JAJONR010002424.1, from coordinate 44,004 downwards.
ACTTTTTCCACAACCATCTGTGCCAGCTAGACACTTACCATTGTGCTTCCTTCCACACTTAGTACAAGTAGACCTAGACAATGAAGATCCACTACCATTACCCCCTTGAGGCTTAGGGTTAGACACCCTATCTTGGTTGACTTTTGGAGGAGCATTAGAGGAATCTTGGCCGGAAAACTTTTGTCGGAATCTAGGACGACCTTGCCCATCGGACATTGCATGAGAGAAATTACCATCACTGGTCTTTGCCCTCTTTACCTCTCTAGACTTTTCCGTAAGTTTTTCCTCCTCGATTTGTTGTGCATGCACCATGAGATGAGAGATATTCATGTTATGAATGATCATGGTGGTTCGGCACTCTTTAACCACCATTTCGGACACCCCCAAAATGAACTTACTCATTCTAGCCCTTGAATCCGCAACCATTGTTGGAGCATATTTCGACAATTGAGTGAACTTTAGAGCATACTCCCTCACACTCATACTCCCTTGCCGGAGGTTAATGAACTCGAGCACCTTGGATTCTTTCATCTCTAGGGGAAAGAACCTATCAAGAAAAACGGCTTTGAATTTCTCCCAATCAAGAGGACCCGCATCTTTCGTCTCCCTTCTTTCCATTGATTATACCATATTTGAGCCACTCCCTTTAGTTGATAAGCGGCCAACTCTGCTTTTTCTACCGATGTAACTCCCATGATCATCAAAACCTTATAGACCTCATCGATAAACTCTTAAGGATCTTCCTCAACTTTGGAACCATGAAACTCCGGAGGGTTCATCCTTGTGAAGTCCCTCACTCTTGAAGCCGTCGTACCCACATTTGGGTTCAGGGGAACCGCAACATCCCTATTTACTTGGGCCGTTACCGCTTGATCCAACACTTGGAAAGAAGCCCTAAACTTCGCATTGGACACTTGTTCGGCCAAAGGATCAACCGAACTTGAGAAGCTTGGGGAGGAGCTTCTTGTTCCTGAAGAACATAGGATAATGATTAGGAGAGAGACTTTATAGAGTTAAACTCTATCGCAAAACTTAAGAGTAATGCAAGAAGCGAAGTTTCCTACTCATCTTGTAACCTCTCATTCATAAATGTGGCGTGCTTCACACTTATGAATAAGACTCTACTAAACGTGGCTTATGAGACATCCTAGGACCATTCTAAAACTTGTGCTCTGATTACCAAGTTTGTCACGACCCAGGGGTACCCCCTAGATGTAACATGCCGTATAGAACCCCCAAGGACTCCATACAAGCCACTTAGCTCTCATAACATAATAAATAGAGCAATAAGAGTAAAACAATAGTCCAAGTCTAAATCATTTTATAAAAGGAAAAGCAAAAGTCTAATCTCATGTCTCATCATAGACATCTAATACAATAGAATGAAATTGGGCCTAGCCCATACATCATGTTCAAAAGGGAAATACATGAAAGAAACTAAAATAATAACTCCGTCCTCGAAGCATGAGGACTCACCAAAGCTCGGAAAATCACGAACTCAACTACCAGCCACGAGACTCGGAAACCTATCTGTCGGACCCTACATTTGGTAAAAATGTAGGCAAGAGTATGCGTTAGTACAAAATGATGTACCAAGTATGATGGCCATGCATAAAACATTTAAAACTTGCTAAAAGGGACATTTCATTTCATGACATGCAATTGACCAAGTTAAACATGATATAAAAGCTTTATAAAACATAAGTCATAAAATCATGGTCAATGCAAGCTAACTTCATCTTTAAAGTCTTTGAACACATGTGAGATACTTCTTGAAGTAACCTTAGTTCATTATTACTTGTGGGGAAATTATCCTTAACCGACATGAGACCATGTGAGCTATAACATGATCAACCGGTGTCTCCCACACCGAAAGGGTTGTTCTACTTGCCTAAGGTAGAACAAAGAACATCTAGCTTAAGTGGATCCACTAGCTAATCAACCTATGGAGGCACATAGTTTATGGGATAAGGAGATTGCTACTAGAAACCCGACCTCTACTATGGGGGAGCTTCCATCTCATGAGATTACTTTGGAAACCCGTCCTCTACTACGGGGGGGCTTCCATCTCACTATCAATATCCATTCGGTGCTAAGCATAAATTCCGGTGGAATAGTCATTTGTTACTTGACTTCATTACTCATGAAAAGGTGCCCTTGAAAAACCAATCCAAACTAGTTCATTAGGATAGCTCTTACTTTTGATTCATTTAGGTGAGAAAGCCTTTCAACCTAAGAATCCTTTCTATGTGAGAAAACATTTCACATCATGCTAGTTATGTATTTATGAGAATGTCCTTTCAACAACACAACAACAACATCATCATTGGTATTTTACTCTCAAAGCACCCTTAAAACATTAACATAAATCTCATAATCAATGCATAAGTCCATAATTTACCTCTGGAGATCAATACCCACTTTCAATCATAAACTCTTAGAAAACATGGGTTAGATATGTATTTCATCATAAATACATGTAAAGCTTGCAATACATGCTTAATTTCATAAAACACTTGCTTTATACTCAAAATCCCTCATCATATGATTCACAACTTGAAAGCATAGGGATTACATGGGTTCATGGGGGAATTCATCATAAAAGCATTGCAATTCATCAATTCATGCATAGAAGATCATAATTCAATCATTTAAATCAATAATGAAAGGAACCCATTCTAATTGAAGAAACTTAATTGGGGAATTCTACCATTTGAAATAGAGGAATTTGGAAACTCCATGGATGAAAGGAATTCATGGATGAAAACTATCATACCTTAACTCCAAATGCTAGCCTTCAATGGAGGAATTGGAACCTTAGCTTGAAACCTTAGGTGAATCCTTCTTCTTCTTCTTCAAGTTTCTAGAGAGAGAATATTTGAGAGGAGTTTTGGGATTCTTTTGTGAAATTGGAAGAATGAAGTAAATGGGTGAATTTGGGGTTAAAAGGCTTATATAGGGGTCCCAAACATAAGCAAAACGACATAGCTTAGGAACTAATTAATTAGGAAAAGACCCAACAAACCCTGAAAAATAATTGACAGCAGCCATAAACTCTTAGAAAACATGGGTTAGATATGTATTTCATCATAAATACATGTAAAGCTTGCAATACATGCTTAATTTCATAAAATACTTGCTTTATACTCAAAATCCCTCATCATATGATTCACAACTTGAAAACAAGGGATTACATGGGTTCATGGGGGAATTCATCATAAAAGCATTGCAATTCATCAATTCATGCATAGAAGATCATAATTAAATCATTTAAATCAATAATGAAAGGAACCCATGCTAATTGAAGAAAACCCTAACTCAATTGGGGAATTCAACCATTTGAAATAGAGTAATTTGGGAACTCCGTGGATGAAAACTATCATACCTTAACTCCAAATGCTAGCCTTCAATGGATGAATTGGAACCTTAGCTTGAAACCCTAGGTAAATCCTTCTTCTTCTTCTTCTTCTTCAAGTTTCTAGAGAGAGAATATTTTTGAGGAGTTTTGGGATTCTTTTGTGAAATTGGAAGAATGAAGTAAATGGGTAAATTTGGGGGTTAAAATGCTTATATAGGGGTCCCAAACATAGGCAAAACGACATAGCTTAGGAACTAATTAATTAGAAAAAGACCTAACTAACCCTGAAAAATAACTGACAGCAGCCACTGACGGACCCAGTCGACGAACCGTGGTCTGACCCACGGCCCGTCCTTTTGGACCGTCGTTGGGTTCAGCAACCTGACTTCTGGGGATTCAAACCACGGACCTCCAACCACGAACTGTGGTCTGACCAATGGTCTGTTGGTCAGGCCGTGGTTCTGGACCCTAAAATTTCACTTGGGCAGGCCAACCACGGACCACACCTATGGTCCATGGTCCCATCCACGGGCCGTAGGTTGCCGGCGTGGTCTGCAACATCTGGACAGCTGCTATTTAGGTCTTTTTGAATAAGGGAGTTACAGCATCAATTGCTACTACATCTATATTAACCTAATGAACGTGATGAGACACTTGTAAAAAATAATTGATACGCTTAGTTGATACTATACTTTTCATCAACAGATTGATATGGGAGCAAGAAAGGATAATAGAATCTAAAAAATAAAAGAGTGTAATTTTTCAATAATCTTACGACCTTCCATTGATTCTAATATTAAATGTGATTAGGTGGTAGTTACATGTTAATAAAATTCAAGTTGAACTAAGGACATATGTTGACTAATGCTTTAACCCCAAATTTATTTTACAATATTTTGATGGTTGATTTTGTCTTGATTTTTATTTTTTTTATTTTTTAAACTAAGTGCTTCACAATCAATTTCAAGTTTATTAAGGTTCAAGTCTGTCAAAAGTTTTTTAAAAGGTGTCACTAGTTTTTGTGAAATTTTCTTCAACGGCTCGGTGTTTCCTCTGTCAAAAGTCTTTTAAAAGGTGTCACTGTATTTTGTGAAATTTTCCTCAATGGATGATGTTCTCTCTCCTTCAACAATAGTTTCATGTTTCACTTTTGAAATTTGTGTTTCCCTTTGTGTGTATTCAAGCTGGTAGAACCTTGTTAATTTATAGTTGTGTAGTTAAGCAAACAAAGCTTAGTTACATGAAATATTAAAACTTACCATGTCTTACCAAGTGTTTTGAGTGATTTCTTGAGATTAATATCCATATTCAATGCAGTATGTTGGACTTGTTGATTATGAATACTGCTAACTTTCTTTCAGTTTCTTATTTGATCAGTTTGAGTAAATAGATTACTTGGGTCTGCCTAGTTAATATCTTGAGCTTAACAGTAACTTACTTGCATGATAGTTTAAGAGTTTATGTGATTTCCTTTCATAATTGTAGTCATTATATATATAATTTAGTTGCTAATTGTATCTTTTACTTTGAATTTTGGATCTTTGGCTAGGTATGTTATCTAAGATAGTGGATTCTTTGTTGAATTCTACAATTAATTTAAAGCTAATCTTGTTAGGTTCAATAGTTTTTGTTTCTTCACTACACTATTTTCAATTCTTGTTCCCTCTGTTTAATACTAAAGCTTGTTTGTTCTTTACTTAGTTAGCTCTAAATGACACTTGTTGCAGAACTTAAAGACTTTTCTAGATAAGAGTTAAAGTTATAGATTTTTATTTTTTCTAAGTTTTAGTTTTCTCAAGTATTAAGACGTTTGTTCTGATTTCTATTTTGGCTAATAGTCCCGTTAATTTCATTTCCTTTACAGTAGTAGAAACCTTAGAAAGAGGAAGTAAATTTCGACAATGTCAACAGGAATCCTATAGTAACAACACTTTATTTGTGCCTTTTTCTATTTTCAGAAATCATAAGAGTACAATTAAAATAGTGCATGCATTACCCTATTTTCAGAAATATTCATGAATAAAGCAATAACATCTCATTGAGTTAACAATTCTGAGAATAGTTACATAAGTGTAACAAGCTTGTTGCAAAATCTTTATCTGGGTTATCAAGGTACGTGACATGTTCCTTCATCTGACACGACAATGTAGGACCTATTTGAATTCGATGATATCTTGATTCTCTGGAGGTGTGTTGATGTCTTCTCAGTTTTCCACTTCGACATATAAAGTAGAATTCGAGGATCAATTTGAATGGAGAACAGTAAAGTTAAAGAACTTGATGCTTAGAAACTAAGTTGATGTTTAAACATTTCCTAATATCATATAAGAACAGAGGAATTATATCACTCTCTAGAATACAGAATCAAGTGTATTTTATTTTGTAAATGTGTCAAAAGAGAAGACAGAAAGACAACTATTTAAGCTTTATCGAGTTATTCCAATCAGCTGATTAAACGAGGTTCTATAATGTCTCTAAAATGAAAAAAAAATCCTATATTATTTTCCAAGAAGTGAAAAGTTCATTCCCCACCTAGCAATAGAGTCGCCCACAATACCGTTAAGCAGCTTCCTTTCCTGGCCTATTTATTCCCATTGAACTTGAAAAAGTGTTGAACTCTTCACTTTCTTCTTGATTCTCCTAAGATGTCGTTTACACCCCTCTATCAAAAACTTATCTTTGATCCATATTCATCGGTCTGCCCTCTGTCATGAACGTCACAAGTTTATATGAGATATGTAGAATGTGATTAAATGAGAGGTGGTAATTTTGTTAAGTAATGTCAATTGGACCATATCAACGCGCCGCAGCCACTACTTTGGCTCCTTTTATGCAATTATGAACTCCACGAAACTTTATCAATTCCATTCCTCACCTAGCAATAGAGTCGCCCACAATACCGTCAAGCAACTTTCATTCCTGGCCTATTTATTCCCATTGAACTTGAAAAGGTCCTTATGTGCATTTGGAGAACTTTCAATAGTTTTGGTCCATTTCTAAGATGAGATCTTGAAGGAATTCTCCAAAACTTAATTTTGAACCTTGGGTTGAAATCCCAAATTCCTTTATAAAAATACAAATTAAATATTTACCTGCATGAAATTACTTCATAGAAGCAAAGTGGCATAAAATAGACCAAGAAGAGAGAAAAGAGCATAACAAAAATGTCGAAAGAAGGAGATGAAAAAAAGGAAAGAATCAGGAGGAAAATAATATTGTTCAGTTCTTTGAGACATATTATCAAACCCCGCCGGTGTGTCAGTGTTAAAATCAAGCACTTAATGACATGCAAATAGAATATCGCACAGAAAATTATAGTTCGAACTAAATATCAGATTGTGCATTCATACGTCGTAATTTTTTTTTGAAAAATTCACAATTTTCCTTTGACATCGATGCAATTAGGTAGTGGTAAATGCTTTTAGAATCAAATGTAATGGTCAAGATAGCATATTAAACAAAATCAGAAAATAAATAAATAAATCATTGAAAGCAGGGAAAAGCAATAATATCTGAAGATTTTGGAAACTGCTTCTAATCTATCTATGGAAAAGAAATAGATGATGAACAGAAGTGGCTATACATGTGTTTCCAATTAGTAGCAAATGGAACACGTGTTATTTGTTGAAGAGGGACACAAGAATACTTGAAATCATCAAGTAGTACTTGTTTAATGAAGTGTGGCCAATTACAGTACAACTACCATTACTTTTGGTACAACTATTTACTACTGTGTTCGTCCCAAATGTTGTTGGCTTATATAATAGGTAATGGAACTCCATAAATTCCATTACCTATTTTTATAAATTCCCACGCAAATGATGCCTACCAACAATGGAACTCCAGCTTGGGCAGCAATTGCTACTACATCTATATTTACCTAATGAAAGTTGATGAGACACTTGTAAAAAATAATTGATACGCTTAGTTGATACTATACTTTTCATCAACAGATTGATATGGAGCAAGAAGGGATAATGGAATCTAAAAAAGAAAAGAGTGTAATTTTTGAATAATCTTACGACTTTCCATTGATTCTAAGCTTAAATGTGATTAGGTGATAGTTACATGTTAATAAAAATCAAGTTGAACTAAGGACATATGTGTAACACCTCGCTATTTGAAAGAACTAGAATTAGAAAGAAACTATTTTTTGAAAGATTAAATTTAGAAATTTAATCTTTTATTTTAAGTATGAGTTTTGGGCCAAATTCAAACAACCATAACTCCCAGTACAGGATGAGTTAGGTGGGCCATAAGATATCAAATGAAAGGTCTTTAAATTATTTTTCCAACGCCACCGAGTTTGCTAATTTTCGAGCTCGTATGAGTGAGATATGCCGGTTTGAAGTAGGACTGTCCAGTTAAGGAAAGTTACCCGCATTTAAGAGGGGTATTTTGGTCTTTTCCTTACCCAATAAGTTTAATTCATTTTTAGTAATTTATTTAGGGTCTACACTGAGTTGGTTCAGTTTACGCATTCCAAAATTTCGCTAGGGCTTTGAGAGTAGAGAAAAGAGGAGAAAAGAGAAGAAAAGGTCAAGATTTCGTCAAGTTCATAAGATTTCGTTGTTGATTTCACCAAGGGTTGATCCCTAAAGAGGTATGTGAGACTTTCATAGCGTTGGGTTCGTTCACCCACGCGCCAATCATATTTATTTCAGCGAAATTCGTTCTAGAAAGTTGAAAGTTTGATGATCTTGAATTGTGTTCTTGAAATTGGCTTTCGTTCTTGAATTAGGATGGGATTGTTGAGTTCTTGAGGAAACCGTGTCGATTTTAGAGTCGTTTATGAGTAGATTCTTGTGTACATGTGTTGGGTATCTGAATCTAAGGAGAAATTGAGAAACATAATCGAATCTAGGCGAATCGGGGTTAGAAAATGAGGAAGAAAAAGTCAGTCAGAATACACGTACCAGGTCCGCGTCGCGGACCTATTCCTTCAGAGTGAACTTTTCCTCTCTGCGTCGCGGAGAGATCGCGGACCCTACTGTCTCAAAAAATTATTTCACGACCAAATATTAAAATGCATCGCGGACTTGCTCGCAAACAGTGTTTTTTTACTGTTTCTCATGATTAACTATCTAAAAGCACTCTTAATCATCACGATATCCTTCCTATCACGAATCATAACCTTGAATTCATAATTCAAATTCAAGGTAGAGTTAAGAATCAAGTCTTGAGAGTTCTTCGAGTCATTTCAAAACTCTTTTACAATTGTTTTAAACTTGTTTTAAGACTTGAGCATTGAGTTGAATAAGAGTAAGAGTGGAGTTCTTTTTCTGCAAAATATTATATGGGAACTAAGTATTCCAAAGGAGTAAATGTTTTCACATTTAAACAAAAGAGGAAACACCGATTTCCAAGAGAGCTTTTGAGCTAGTTTTTGAGTAATAATCTCAAACCACAGAAAGAGTTATGTTTTTAAACATATGAGCTAGTTATATTTTGGGAGTAGTATTGAGCACCGATGTGGGGACGAGCTTGATTTCAGATAATTCAAAGTCTCCATAAACCGTGTAGCCAACATGGGTAGAAAAGGGTCATACTTTTTAGATGATTTCTTAATGCTTTTAGCATAGACTAGTGGTTCACTTAGTAGTTAGGTTCTATACCCCCGGCAAGGTATAGGATAGCCCTGGCAGCGTGAGGCAAGACGTTGTATCATCACATAGCTCATAGTGATGGTTGTCGGTTAGAGAAACTCCCATAGAGATATTTTGTATTCTTATATACACAGAGTTACTTGTATTTTCATATACAAAATGAATTATTGTGTGTTTTTCAATACATTGAGTTGTTATTTACATGTTTTAAAGCTTTTCTTTATATTTCATCCTTATTACTGCTTTATATTGAAACGAGTTGAGTTGAGTTGAGACAAGGTAAGTTTCTTCAGTTCCATTTCAAGCTTATGTCTTGTTTTAGTATTCCCCTCACATGCTCGTACATTCCATGTACTGACGCCATTTAGCCTGCATCTTTTATGATGCAGATACAGGTAACCAGGATCAGCATCCAGTTTGTTGATTCAGTTGAGCATTTTAGAGTCATTTGGTGAGCCTTCTTGCTTTCCGGAGGATCCCTTTATTATTGCTTTATCATTTCAGTTGTTAGGATGATTGGGGGTCTTGTCCCAACATCCCTCTTAATATTAGAGGCTTCATAGACAGATAGTTATTAGTTCATTAGTCTTGATATTTTAGTTGTTCTGATTATAAGACTTGAGTTGCCTTATTGGCCAGTTGAATGTTTTCTTTTATAACATTCTAGTTTATTTCATGAACTTATCTTTGTTGAGTAAAGTCTTCCGCTGAGTAGTAAGCCAGGCCAAGGTTTGCTTAGGGCCAGCAATGATTCTCGAGTGCCAGTCTCGTCTAGGGTGTAAGCTCAGGGCGTGACAATATGTTGACTAATGCTTTAACCCCAAATTTATTTTACAATATTTTGATGTTTGATTTTTTCATTATTTTTATTTTTATTTTTTAAATTAAGTGCTTCACAATCAATTTCAAGTTTATTAAGGTTCAAGTCTGTCAAAAGTTTTTTAAAAGGTGTCACAGGTTTTTGTGAAATTTTCTTCAACGGCTCGGTGTTTCCTCTGTCAAAAGTCTTTTAAAAGGTGTCACTGTATTTTGTAAAATTTTCCTCAATGGATGATGTTCTCTCTCCTTCAACAATAGTTTCATGTTTCACTTTTGAAATTTGTGTTTCCTTTGTGTGTATCCAAGCTGGTAGAACCTTGCTAATTTATAGTTGTGTTGTTAAGCAAACAAAACTTCGTTACATGAAGTATTAAAACTTACCATGTGTTACCAAGTGTTTTGAGTTATTTATTTGAGATTAATATCCACATTCTTGGACTTGTTGACTATGAATACTGCTAACTTTCTTTCAGTTTCTTATTTGATCATTTTGAGCAAATAGATTACTTAGGTCTGCCTAGTTAATATCTTGAGCTTAACAGTAACTTACTTGCATGAAAGTTTAATAGTTTATGTGATTTTCTTTCATAATTGTGGTCACTATATATATAATTTAGTTGTTAATTGTGTCTTTTACTTTGAATTTCGGATCTTTGGCTAGGTATGTTATCTAAGATAGTGGATTCTTTGTTCAATTAGGCTATTAATTTGAAGCTAATCTTATTAGGTTCAATAGTTTTTGTTTCTTCACTACACTATTTTCAATTCATGTTCCCTCTGTTTAACACTAAAGCTTGTTTGTTCTTCACTTAGTTAGCTCTAAATGACACTTGTTGTAGAACTTAAAGACTTTTCTGGATAAGAGTTGAAGTTATAGAGTTTTATTTTTTCTAAGTTTTAGTTTTCTCAAGTATTAAGACGTTTTTTCTGATTTCTGTTTTGGCCAATAGTCCCGTTATTTTCATTTCCTTTACAGTTGTAGAAACCTTAGAAAGAGGAAGTAAATTCCGATAATGTCAACAGGAATCCTATAGTAACAACAATTTATTTGTGCCTTTTTCTATTTTCAGAAATCATAAGAGTACAATTAAAATAGCGCGTGCATTACCCTATTTTCAAACATATTCATGCATAAATCAATAACATCTCATTGAGTTGACAATTCTCAGAATAGTCATATAAGTGTAACAAGCTTGTTGCAAAATCTCTACCTAGGTTATCAAGGTACGTGACATGTTCCTTCATCTGACACGACAATGTAAGACCTATTTAAATTCGATGATATCTTGATTCTCTGGAGATGTGTTGATGTCTTCTCAGTTTTCCACTTCGACATATAAAGTAGAATTTGAGGATCAATTGGAATGGAGAACAGTAACGTTAAAGAACTTGGTGCTTAGAAACTAAGTTGATGTTTCAACATTCCCTAATATCATAAAAGAACAGAGGAATTATATCACTCTCTAGAATACTTAATCAAGTGTATTTTATTTTGTAAATGTGCCAAAAGAGAAGACAGAAAGACAACTATTAAAGCTTTATCTGGTTATTCCAATCAACTTATTAAATAAGATTTTATATTGTCTCTAAAATGAAAAATAAATCCTATATTGTTTTCCAAGAAGTGAAAAGTTCATTCCGCACCTAGCAATAGAATCGCCCACAATACTGTCAAGCAACGTCCTTTCCTGACCTCTTTATTCCCATAGAACTTGAAAAAGTGTCGAAGTCTTCACTTTCTTTTGGATTCTCCTATGATGTCATATACACCCCTCTATCAGAAACTTATCTTTGATGCATATTCATCGGCCTGCCCTCTGTCATGAACGTCACAAGTTTATATGAGATATGTAGAATGTGATTAAATGAGAGGTGGTAATTTTGTTAAGTAATGTCAATTGGACCACATCAACGCGCCGCAACCACTACTTTGGCTCCTTTTATGCAATTATGAACTCCACGAAACTTTATCAATTTCATTCCTCACCTAGCAATGGAGTCGCCCACAATATTGTCAAGCACCTTCCATTCCTGGCCTATTTATTCCCATTGAACTTGAAAAGGTCCTTATGTGCATTTGGAGAACTTTCAATAGTTTTGGTCCATTTCTAAGATGAGATCTTGAAGGAATTCTCCAAAACTTAATTTTGAACCTTAGGTTAAAACCCTAAATTCCTTTATAAAAATAAAAATTAAACATTTACCTACATGAAAGTATTTCATAGAAGAAAAGTGGCATAAAATAGACCAAGAAGAGAGAAAAGAGCATCACAAAAATGTCAAAAGAGGAGATGAAAAAAAGGAAAGAATCAGGAGGAAAATAATATTGTTCAGTTCTTTGAGACATATTATCAAACACCGACGGTGTGTCAGTGTGAAAATCAAGCACTTAATGACATGAAAATAGAATATCCCACAGAAAACTATAATTTGAACTAAATATCAGATTGTGCATTCATACGTCGTGATTTTTTTTGAAAAATTCACAATTTTCCTTTGACATCGATGCAATTAGGTAATGGAAAATACTTTTAGAATCAAATGTAATGGTCAAGATAGCATATTAAATAAAAATCAGAAAATAAATAAATAAATAATTGCAAGCAGGGAAAAGCAATAATACCTGAAGATTTTGGAAATTGCTTCTAATCTATCTATGGAAAAGAAATAGATGATGAACAGAAGTGACTATATGTGTGTCTCCAATTAGTAGCAAATGGAACACGTGTTATATGTTGAAGAGGGACACAAGAATACTTGAAATCATCAAGTAGTACTTGTTTAATGAAGTGTGGCCAATTACAGTACAACTACCATTACTTTTGGTACAACTATTTACTACTGTGTTCGTCCCAGACCATCAGCTTTGCAAGCACAGGGGTAAGTGCCTAGCCGGCACGGATGGTTGCTTTGGTTGTGGTAAGTGTGGTCACAAAATAAGGGATTGCCCTATGCGTGCGGCTAAAGAAAGAGAGGGCAAGCAAGCTCCTACTAGTGGTTCGGGTCCCAATGCTCCTAAGCAAAATCGATTCTATGCACTTCAGACTCGTGGTGAATAAGAGGATTCTCCCGATGTGGTTAGCGGTATGTTGAAAGCTTTCCAACTTGATGTTTATGCTTTACTTGATCCCGGTGCTACCTTGTCTTTTGTGACGCCATATGTGGCTGTGAGATTCGATGTTCTTCCGGATGTGTTGTTAGAACCTTTTTTTATCGCTACTCGTGTTAGTGATTCTATTGTGGCTAAGAGGGTCTATAGAAAGTGTCATGTTTCCTTGTCCCATAGAGTTACTCTTGTTGACATGGTAGAGCTTGATATGCTAGATTTTGATGTTATCTTGGGTATGGATTGATTGCACTCATATTATGCTTCTATTAATTGTAGAACTCGTGTAGTCAAGTTTCAGTTCCCGAATGAGTCTGTTCTAGAGTGGAAGGGGGGGAATTTTATACCTGAGGGTCATTTTGTCTTTTACCATAAAGCTAGAGAGATGATTTCTAAGGGTTGGATTTACCATCTAGTTCGGGTGAGGGATATAGATTCTGAAACCCCTTCTCTCGAGTCGGTCCCCATTGTTAATGATTTTCTGGAAGTGTTTCCAGATGATTTACCCGGTATTCCTCCCGAAAGAGAAATAGACTTCGGTATTGACCTTCTCCCAGATACGCAACCTATTTATATTCTTCCTTACCGTATGGCTCTGGTAGAACTTAAGAAGTTGAAAGAATAATTGCAAGACTTGTTGGATAAGGGTTTCATCTGACCGAATATCTCTCCATGGGGTGCTCCAATTTTGTTTGTTAGAAAGAAAGATGGTTCTCTTCGTATGTGTATTGACTATCGTCAGTTGAACAAGGTGACTATTAAGAATAAGTATCATCTCCCAAGGATAAATGATTTATTTTACCAACTTCAAGGAGCAAGTTATTTCTCTAAGATTGAACTTCGGTCGGGTTATCACCAATTGAGAGTGAAAGAAGATGACATTCCGAAGATGGCTTTTCGAACTCGGTATGGTCATTATGAGTTTTTGGTAATGTTGTTTGGGTTGACTAATTCTCCGACGGCGTTTATGGATTTGATGAATAGGGTATTTAGACAATACCTTGACATGTTTGTGATTGTGTTCATCAATGATATATTGATCTATTCGAGAAGTGGGAATGAGCATATTGATCATTTGAGGATCGTCTTGCAGATTCTTAAGGACCAACAACTTTTTGCAAACTTTAGCAAATGTGAATTTTTGTTAAGGTCCGTATCTTTCCTTGGTCATATTGTTTTAAGTAAGGGTATTGAGGTAGATCCAAAGAAGACGGAAGCGGTCAAGAGTTGTCCTAGACCTCTAGCTCCTTTGGATATTAGAAGTTTCTTGGGTTTAGCCGGTTGATATAGAAGGTTTGTTGAGGGATTTTCTTCAATTGTCTCTCCTTTGACGGCTTTGACTCAGAAAATGGCTAAATTCATATGGTCTGAAGCATGTGAAAAGAGTTTTCAAGAGTTGAAGGATAGACTTACTTCCGCTCCGGTGTTGACTTTACCAGAAAGGACGGATGGTTTTGTGGTTTATTGTGATTCCTCGAGAATTGGGCTAGGATTTGTGCTTATGCAAAATGAAAAAGTTATTGAATATGCCTCAAGGCAACTTAAGATTCATGAGAAGAATTATCCTACTCACGACCTTGAATTAGCGGCGGTCATTTTTTCCTTAAAGATTTGGAGGCACTATTTGTATGGGGTTCATGTAGAGGTGTTTACCGATCACAAGAGTTTGCAATATGTGTTTAATCAGAAAGATCTAAATCTTCACCAAAAAGGTGGCTTGAGTTATTTAAGGATTATGACATGAATGTTCTCTATCACCCCGGTAAAGCTAATGTGGTGGCGGATGCTCTTAGTTGGTTATTTATGGGTAGTGTTGCTCATATTGAAAAAGAAAAGAAAGAGTTGGTTCGAGATGTTCATAGATTGGCCCAATTAGGTGTTCAATTAGTGGACTCCACGAAGGGTGGTGTTATGGTTCCGAATCGTCTTTTGTGGCGGATGTGAAAGCAAAGCAAGGTCTTGATCCAATTTTGGTAGAATTGAAAGAGGCGGTGCTTAAGAAATCAGTTGAGTCTTTCTCCCAAGGGAGAGACGGGGTACTTAGATACCAAGGTGGATTGTGTGTTCCAAATGTGGATGACTTGAGGGAACAGATCTTGTCAAAAGCCCATAGTTCGCGGTATTCCATTCACCCGGGAGCCACCAAGATGTACCGTGATTTACGGGAGGTTATTGGTGGAATGGGATGAAGAAGGATATTGCAGGATTTGTGGCTAAGCGTCCTAATTGCCATCAAGTGAAAGTTGAGCATCAGAAACCGGGAGGTTTGTTCTAAGATATTAAAATTCCTACTTGGAAGTGGGAAGAATTGAGCATGGACTTTATTATTGGTTTGTCTCGCACCCGGTGACAACATGATTCGATTTGGGTGATAGTAGATCGGATGAAGAAATCGGCTCATTTCCTTCCCGTCAAGGTTTCTTATTCGGCGGAGGACTATGCCAAGTTGTACTTGAGAAATGGTAAAGTTACGCGGAGTGCCTTTGTCCATTATTTTCGATCGTGGTACCCAACTCAATTCTCAGTTTTGGAAGTCATTCCAAAAGGGTCTTGGTACTCGTGTTAAGCTTAGTACGGCCTTTAATCCCCAAACCGATGGGCAAGCGGAGCGTACTATCCAAACTTTGGAAGATATGTTAAGGGCTTGTGTGATTGATTTTAAGGGTAATTGGGATGACCATTTTCCATTGATTGAGTTTGCTTATAACAATAGCTATCACTCGAGTATAGATATGGCTCCATTTGAGGCATTATATGGTAGGAGGTGTAGATCTCCTATAGGTTGGTTTGAGGTGGGTGAAGTTGCCCTAATAGGTCCCGAATTGGTACATGAGGCCATAGAGAAAGTTTAACTTATTAGAGAAAGGTTGAAAACGGATCAAAGTTGGAAAAAGTCATATGCCGATATGAGAAGAAGGGATCTTGAGTTTGATGTTCATGATTGGGTTTACTTGAAAATCTCACCCATGTAGGGTGTAATGAGGTTTGGTAAGAAAGGGAAGCTTAGTCCCCGATATGTAGGCCTATATTAGATTTTGAGGCGTGTGGATAAGGTTTCTTATGAGATAGATTTGCCAAATGAGTTGGCATCGGTGCATCCAGTTTTCCATGTCTCTATGTTGAAGAAATATGTTGGTGATCCAACATCCAGAGTTTCTTTAGAAAGTTTGGGAGTTAAGGAGAATCTTTCTTATGAGGAAGTTCCGGTTGAGATTCTGGACCGGCAAGTCAAGAAGTTGAGAAATAAAGAAATAGCTTCCATGAAAGTGTTGTGGAGGAATCAGTTAGTTGAGGGTGCTACTTGAGAGGTCGAGGTCAATATAATGTCCCGATATCCTCATCTCTTTCCTTGTACTCCTACTCTAACTTGAGGTAATGAGTTCCTCTTGGTTTGTCCCTTGTTTTGGAGTCATGTGTTTTATGTGTTTCCATAATTTCTTTATGTTATGCATGTTCATGAAAAACTTGTGTTTTGAAAGAAAATGAGTTCACATGATTGATTTTCCTCATGTTATTGTGCATTGAGTATGAGTTGCCTATAGACTTCATTAGATGAATTGATGAACATGTTTTAGCTATGCTTTTTGAGAACGAATTGCATATACGCTCCATGAGATTGTGTTGAGCATGCTTTTATCTTGTAGAAGGTAGTTCCTCTTTGAACATGAGTGATTTTAAAGTCTCATGCATATTGGGTTGCTAGATGTAGTTCCTACTTCCTTATGATGCATTGAGTATGTTTAGCTTGGGGTTGATGTTTCCTCCCTGATTTGTGCATTGCATGCATGATGGGATGTTAGATTTAGTTTCACCTCTCTTATCATGTTTTGATAACGTCCTTGCTTGGAGTCGATAGTTCCTCCTTGGTTATATGCATTAGATGAAGTTGCATTGTAGGTTGGGTTGTTAGTTCCTCTTCTACTCTTTTCGTACCAGCTTGAATCTCATTCGAGGATGAATGATCCCAAGGGAGAGATATTGTAACACCCCGTATTCGAAAAAGGCCAAATAGCAGTTTTCCAGAAGTTGCAGGTGCCAACCCATGCCGGCCACCCACGGCCTGTGGAAGGGACCACGGACCGTAGGTGTGGTCCGTGGATGGCCTGCTTGAAAGTGGTCGGAGGACCCAGAACCACGGTCCGTGGTTGGGGTCCGTGGTCCAAGGCCCCAAGTTCCAACTTTCTGACACCAAACGACGGTCCACAAGGACGGGTCGTGGGTCAGTCCACGGTTCGTCGACTAGGGTCCGTGGTTGGTAGGTCGGCAGTTGAGTTCAGTGGTAGTTGGGTCTTTTTCTAATTAATTAGCTCCTATACTGCATCTTTTTACCCTTCACTAAGACCCCTATATAAGTGTTTTCAACCCCCAAATTAGCCCATTCAAGTCATTCTTCCAAAATCATAAAAGAAGATCAATTCTCCTCTCCAAAATATTTCTCTCTCTAGAAACTTGAAGAAGAAGAAGGATTCAACCAAGAGTTTCAAGTCAACTCTCAATTCCTCCATTGAAGATTAGCATTTGGCTTCAAGGTATGATAGTTTTCATCCATGGATTCCTTCCATTCATGGAGTTTCCAAATTCCTCTATTTCAAAAGTTAAAAATCCCCAATTGAGTTAGGGTTTTCTTTAATTACCATGAGTTCTTTTCATTGTTGATTTAAATGATTGAATTATGATCTCTTATGCATGAATTGATGAAATACTATGATTTTATGAGGATTTCCCCCATGAACACATGTAATCCCCATGTTTTCGAGCTATGAATCATATGATGTGGGATTTTGATCTTAAAGAAAGAGTTTTATGAAATTAAGCATGTATTGCTAGTTTTACATGAATTTATGATGAAATCCATATATAACCCTTGTTTTCTAAGTGTTGATGATTGAAAGTGGGTTTTGACCTTGAAAGGTAAATTATGGATTTATCCATTTTCTTATGAAATATATGCAAATGTTTTAAGGATGCTTTGAGAGTAAAGTATCAATGATGATGATCATGATGCGTTATTGAAAGGATTTTCTCATATACACATAAGAGTAAGATGTGAAAGGTTTTCTCACATAATAAGGATTCTAAGGTTGAAAGGCTTTCTCACCTAATTGAATCAAAGATTAAGAGCTATCCTAATGAACCTAGCTTGGATTGGTTATGAATGATACATTTCCATGGATGATGACTTAGCTTGGATTGGCAAGATGACGTGCCTTTCCATGGATAATAAGAACAAATAAGAATTGACTATTTCGTGGGATTTATGCTTAGAACCGAGAGGATATTGAGACGAAAGCTCTCCCGTTAGTAGAGGTCGGGTTTCTAGAAGCAATATTTTTATCCCTTACCTATGTGCCCCCATAGGATGATTGTCTAGATAGACATTAGCTAGTGGATCCACTTTAGCTCAGATTTATGGTCCTTACCTTGACAAGTAGGACAACCCTTTTCAGTGTGGGAGACACCGGGGGATTATGTTATAGCTCACATGGTCTCTATGTTGGTTAAGGCTAATCCCCCACATTAATAATGAACTAAGGTTACTTCAATAAGTGTAGCATATGAGTTCAAAGGTTTTAAAGATGATGTTAGCTTGCATTAACCATGGTTTTATGACTTATGTTTTCTAACACTTTTATATCATGTTGTAGCTTGGTCAATTGCATGTCATGAAATGAAATGTCCCTTTTAGCATGATTTTAATATTTTATGCATAGCTATCATACTTGGTACATTATTTTGTACTAATGCATACTCTTTCCTACATTTCCCCAAATGTAGGGTCTGACAGTTAGGGTCCTCAGTTTTATGGCTAGTGGTTGAGTTTGAGATCTCCGAGCTTTGGTGAGTCCTCATGCTTTGAGGACGGAGTTTTATTGTTTTCAATTTCTTTCATGTATTTCACTATTGGACATGATGTATGGGCTAGGCCCAATTTTATTCTATTGTGTTAGATGGCTATATTGAGACAAGTGTTTTAGACTTCCACTTTTCTTTTATAAAAACTATTGGACTGGGACTATTGTAATACTCTAATTGTTCTATATCTTATGTTATGAAAGCTAAGTGGCTTGTATGGGGTCCTTTGGGGTTCTATACATCATGTTACATCTAAGGGGTACCCCTGGGTCATGACAGTGCAAGAAGCTTGTTGCAAAATCTTTACCTGGGTTATCAAGGTACGTGACATGTTCCTTAATCTGACACGACAATGTAGGACCTATTTGCATTCGATGATATCTTGATTCTCTGGAGGTGTGTTGATGTCTTCTCAGTTTTCCACTTCGACATATAAAGTAGAATTCGAGGATCAATTGGAATGGAGAAAAGTAAAATTAAAAAACTTGGTGCTTAGAAACTAAGTTGATGTTTCAACATTCCCTAATATCATATAAGAATAGAGAAATATATTACTCTCTAGAATACAGAATCAAGTGTATTTTATTTTGTAAATGTGCCAAAAGAGAAGATAGAAAGACAACTATTAAAGCTTTATCGGGTTATTCCAATCAGCTGATTAAACAAGGTTCTATTATGTCTCTAAAATGAAAAACAAATCCTATATTGTTTTCCAAGAAGTGAAAAGTTCATTCCTCACCTAGCAATATATGGAGTCGCCCACAATACCGTCAAGCAACTTCCTTTCCTGGCCTATTTATTCCCATTGAACTTGAAAAAGTGTAGAACTCTTCACTTTCTTCTGGATTCACCTAAGATATCATATATACCCCTCTATCAGAAACTTATCTTTGATCCATATTCATCGGTCCGCCCTCTGTCATGAACGTCACAAGTTTATATGTGATATGTAGAATGTGATTAAATGAGAGGTTGTAATATTAGTTAAGTAATGTCAATTGGACCACATCAACGCGCCACAACCACTACTTTGGTTCCTTTTATGCAATTATGAACTCCACGAAACTTTATCAATTCTATTCCTCACCTAGCAATGGAATCGCCCACAATACCGTCAAGCAAGGCCTATTTATTCCCATTGAACTTGAAAATGTCCTTATGTGCATTTGGAGACTTTCAATAGCTTTGGTCCATTTCTAAGATGAGATCTTGAAGGAGTTCTCCAAAACTTAATTTTGAACCTTGGGTTAAAACCCCAAATTCCTTTATAAAAATACAAATTAAACATTTACCTGCATGAAAGCACTTCATAGAAACAAAGTGACATAAAATGGACCAAGAAGAGAGAAAAGAGCATAACAAAAATGTCGAAAGAAGGAGATGAAAAAAAGGAAAGAATCAGGAGGAAAACAATATTGTTCAGTTCTTTGAGACATATTATCAAACACCGCCGGTGTGTCAGTGTTAAAATCAAGCACTTAATGACATGCACATAGAATATCCCACAGAAAACTATAGTTCGAACTAATTATCAGATTGTGCATTCATAGTCGTGAATTTTTTTTAAAAATTCACAATTTTCCTTTTACATAGATGCAATTAGGTAATGGAAAATACTTTTAGAATCAAATGTAATGGTCAAGATAGCATATTAAACAAAAACCAGAAAATAAATAAATAATTGAAAGCAGGAAAAAGCAATAATACCTGAAGATTTTGGAAACTGCTTATAGTCTATCTACGGAAAAGAAAGAGATGATGAACAGAAGTGGCTATACACGTGTCTCCAATTAGTAGCAAATGGAACACGTGTTATTTGTTGAAGAGGGACACAAGAATACTTGAAATCATCAAGTAGTACTTGTTTAATGAAGTGTGGCCAATTACAGTACAACTACCATTACTTTTGGTACAACTATTTACTATTGTGTTCGTCCCAAATGTTGTTGGCTTATATAATAGGTAATGTATTTTAACGCAAGATAATTTTTTAAATCAGAAGTTTTATCATTTAATGGACCAATAAACATTGAATTTTGCTTTAGACTTTGTAAAATACTTTATTATCTTGCCTTTACTTTTCATGCTATAAAATTTTCTCCGTTTCGGAGAAAATTTTTATGCCATGATCTTTTAATTTTTATTTTTTTATTAGTACAAATATATAAGTCATGTTTTGATTTTACTTATAATTTTGTTTGTTTTTTTTTGTATTTTCTTTTTAAAAATCAAAGAAAATACCTTCTCTTTTATTACACGTCAAAATTTTTGTTTTTATATCTCAACAAAAATTTTAAAAAAATTTATTTCACCCATTTTAATTTATGTAACTTATTCAATTGACTATATTTTAAAATAAATAACTTTATATATTTAATAGTTTTTTTAATTTGACATCGTGACATATTTAACATTATAAAATAATGCTCGCGCGAAGGTTACCATTTTCACTAGTTAAATAATACAAGAAGATTAACTCAGTTCAAAACTGTAGCACATACTGAAGAATACATCTCTCAGGTCCAAAACAAACTCCCATGAAAAGTGAAAAGATCATGAGAGTTCTATTCCTTATAAGAATTGGGAATGTAGAAGTAAGTGCGTAGAGCTTAATGGACATACAAAATCTTATCCAAACTGTTCTGGGAAAACTGAAATTCGGCAGCTTTTACGATCCTAAGTATGGGCCGTGGTTCATGCTCATGGAGTCTTCTCGTAGATGGCAGTGAATATTCAGTCTCAGGACATTTTCCACTGACGAGATCTACGGTCTGTGTAATGTTCTACGGCTCGTCATGTTCCATCGTAGTCTTCAGGCTTCTACTTTCCAAACTCTATGAATCTCATCTATGGGCGATTGTTTACGGCTTGTACAAGCTTCTACGGCCCGTCTTATGCACTCGTGGTTTGGCAGCCCACTTTTACGTATCATCAATATTTTTTTTACGATCTTGTTTCTAGGCCTCGTGAAACCTTTTACAGCTCTTTCTAGTTGCTCGTAAACCTCAGACTTTATTTCACATTCTCTAATCTTTCATCTACGACTCTTGGTTTAGACCACGATTTATAGAATGGCTCGTAAATGACAAAATCTTCACTGCGCTCCTGACTTCTAACATTCAGCTACCAAAATCTTGTTTTTTGTAAAACATTGACAAAACACATCAAATCTACTAAAATGCGCTCAAAGACTTACAAAAATCCTAAGTTTTAAGCATTACAGGTGTGGTAAATCCACGACACATCAGTACTTACTGATTTCAAGTTGTTGGTAAGCCCCATTCTTGTTTTTGGTGTTCATAGAGTCATTTGCTATTTCTTATTAGTTTCAGGTTCTTAGAAGCTCCATAGACAAGTGTGGTGTTATGAGTAGAGATTGCTAAATTCGTTGATCAACTTGTGTCTACGTTTTTCTCCATGCTTGATGAATTTTCACAAATTATTATTGTTCACATTATCTTGCGTATTTTTATTAAATATTGTCTCAGCTTTAAAAATCAATATAACTGAATCAAATAATTAAATTGGAAACTGTAGTGATTCATATCTCTATAATGTGCTTTCGATGTGATTCCATAGCATCAAATAGAATTCAGTTAGGGCATAACAAACTTGATATTAGAACTTTGAATTTGAAAGTGTCATAAAATTGTTTGTGGAGCTGTGTCTAGTTCATATAGAGGCCACCTATATGAATATATGACTACTAGGACATTGTAGGTATTTCTTAGTTTTCTTGTTTCTAGATTTGAGTTGTACATCTTTTCTCTTTAGGATAGTTCTGACATATTCACTACTTGTGCCTTGTGGAAAAAACTTAAACTCGTGCTTCAAGGCACACCATCCTACTGTTGTACCTTATGGAAATAATTTAAACTTATGTTTCGAATAGGTGTTTGTCATATATATATATATATAAATATATGGTAATGGTAATTGTAGGGTGTGGTCATTGATGTTTTGAGACAGGTATAGAAATTACTACATCCGTAATGACAAATAGGTAATGTCATAAAGTACAACAACAGACTTTACCACTACCTTTGCAAGGTAAAGAGGTTGTTTCCCAAAGACCCTCAGGAGGCCACTCCCACTTCATCCTTGATATTCTCATTCCTAGCTAATCCTATTGCTCTTGGTATGTCTACACATCCATATCAACATCCTCATTTCCCTTACTTGCAACTTTTGAATATTTATTGACCAACACTCCACCCCATACAACAAAGCCGGTCTAACCACTACTCGCATGTCAATTGAAAACTTGCAAGTTTCTTGCTTCGACATTATTTCGTGTTTTTGTTTCAAATAATTCAATTCTTATCAAATGCTAGGCATATGCAACCTGTGTTAGAGAAGTAGCTTCCATCACAGGTCGAGTCCAAAATCAATTTGTGTTGATTCGAATTATTTGTTGCACCTGGCATAAAGATTTAGGCAAAAGAAATGTTGAAGAAAATTATTCACCATAAAGACTAATAAAACTACCTTTAATGCTGGCAAAAATCATACAAATTACTGCTGTTACAATAAGAACCCAAGACAAGCCTTGCCATCCCATTTCTTCTCCTCCCTAATACCAGAAAACTCCTATCTAATCTACATGGCAGAAAGATCGAAATTAAACTGATCTTGTTCAAGTATGTGGTATACCTACTGGAATGGAGGCTGCTTGCACCATCTTTTTGTGTCAAAAAGGTCCAAAGTCCACACTAAAGAGATTATATTTGGAAATCGACTACCCAACTCCCTAACTCCTCTGCGGCCTTCACTTCTGGAAGAATAGAACAATGATCTGAGGTTATTGACGGTTGTAATATATTTTTAAGACTTCTATATATCTCTTCAGGTGCTTCCTTACCCCGACCGTGGCTGCCATGCGTTTTTCCTGTCACCTTAACTTGATTTTTCCTTCTTGTGCTTGACTTTGCATCTCCCTTGTTGTGAGGAGAGTTTGATGACGTAGGAGGGCATTTGTGAGTGGGATCACCAACATTTTTGGCTGCATGACATACAACAGCTCTAAATAAACATGTTATATACAATTTCAACTTCTTCGGGAAAAGGTACACAAGACTATGGATTGCTATTCAATGAAAGCAATGGTGCATATAAGGTATATATCTCTGTTAATACAAAACAATGAAAGTAGAATTTAATCCGAGGATCGAATGCTTTAACATTTTAAAGATCTTTGACATTTGTGAGATTAATTAAAATGTTTGATTTTACATCCATACATGTCTTCACATCTTTATCTTGAGATAAGGATGTAAAAGAACATGCACGCAGACCATTTAACGTTTAGACATGCTCTTTTAATGTACTATACATTTCTTGCAATTCCAAGAAAAGAAACAGTACAATCTACTTTCGAAAACTTGATACTATCAAAAGTTAATGGAGCTGGACATAAAGAATAACTGGTAGAAGCACCAAATCTTTGAAAAATATACAAATTGCCACTTTCAAGACGCCTAATCGACACTTAGCCACTGTTCCATAACTATTCAAACTTTAGCCGCTTTTCAATACAAAAACCAAATTTGGACACAATACCTCTAACGAGAACATGGAAAAACTGCAGCACAGTGTGTTGCAGGTTGAAACTTTTACATATGAAACTCAAGCACTGTGCTGGAGTTCAAAAAATTCCTGGAGTTTGAGATGTGCAGTTCAAAATCCAATAAAAATTCATTGAGTTTGATTTGTCTCCTTCTCAAACTCCAAGAGTGTCATGGAGTTTCATTTGAATAATTTCGAACTCCATGACACTATTATGGAGTTTCACTTTTTAAAGTTTGAACTCCAGGACAATGTATTGGAGTTCAAAGCATTTTGGACAGGTCAAGGGGGTCTAGCTTGGCGATAAAAGGTGCGAGAAGTCCAAAAATTTGAACCACATTCGCCAAGCGAGAGAAAGGCGAGATACGTAGCGTCTGCAATATTAATATTGTGTACATCTCAAATTTAGTTTAATTTTAGTTTTTCATCTTTGCTTTTGCTTCAACATCTGATATTAATGTGCAAATGGCACTTTGCAGGCATTCAGTTTTGATCGCTATTATTGTCGTCATCTTAATTATGGGTCTTTGTATGTACTGGTACACTGAACTACTTTTGTATCTCAAAGTTTTCTGTTAATATGATCCCCTCCCCTCTCTGAGTCACTCATCCTAGATAATAATTGAGATTGGAATCATGTTTCTTGCAGGCCTTGCTATATTAGTGAAGAAACTTCCCTCAAACTTAAGGTAAATCCTGGACTTTGAACTGATAAAAGTTCAAACACGGTCAATTTTTTCTGGAGCAAGTTCAAACTCCTGGAAATATGTTTTCCTGTAGTTTGAACTATGCAGTTCAAAATTCAGGGAGATAATAGAGAAGATGAAGATGCAGCTCTCTGCCACATTCAAACGAAGAAGTTAAGGGAAAAATGATCTTTGTAACTGAAAACTGGTTATTATGTATCAACATTTCAACCGGTGGCTGAACTCTAAAAGGCGGACCAAAAAGTGATCAGCCCCCGGCATATTTACCAAATATTCTCAAGCAGGCTAATCTTGGTGAAAGGTGTACATGACACATCAGTTTACAAGTAATTGAGAATTCATAGAGTTGGGGAAGGGAAGTTTGAAAATACAGCGAGTCTGAAGTTTTTAAGTTAAAATCATGCATTCAAATCCTAAGGGCTATATACAGTGTCAACTTTTGATATTTCTCTCTTTTAGCTAGAAAACAAGAATAAGGAATGGGGATCAGTAAGATTGAGAAGATGACATTTTCAAGATGTACAAGGGATGTTTTGGAGGATATTTGAGCCAAATTTGGCACTTAGGCGACTTGGCCAATCTGTCAGATTTCACAAAAGACTATCTTCGTAAATCAGTTTACCGTTTTTGGTAAAAGGCACTTACATATGTTTACACTGGAAGAATCTTGATTTGCCATTGGTGAATTGGCACGCCTAATGCACAACCACGTCCTTTCCTCTTCAGATTCAAGTTCTGAGGCAATTGGTACATGCCAGTATCCTTCTTCTGACTCCTGGAGACATAAAGGAACACAATTACATTTAAAGGTTTTGTTAAAGGACAACACGTACACTATTTTTTTAATATGCGCTCAATCTCGAGTACACATTTTGTATCTGAAGATAGATAAGAAGGCCTGAACTATATTTGTACTTTGGTTTCATGAGCATATTATTTGTTATATAGCAGAGCATATCAATTAGAAGGTGTCACTGACCTGAATTACAATAGAACATGGAGGCGGCATGTGAAACACTGGACCTGTTTCAGAGAAACTGAAACGCACCTTCCATGAAGAAAAGGAAAATCCTTTGTCAGATAACTGTGAGAAATTCAAGTTTATATGATATTAATGCATATGCATGAGGAGATGGAGGTAGCCCTTAGCAAGGTTAGCTAAGAAAGAGGGATCACTTTGCTTTACAGAGAGAATATTAAGTTATATGAGGAAAAAATAGTTATGATGGCTAGACGAGGTAAGTTAGAGAACCAGTCAACTATAGGCCATTTGTCTCCAGAACCTTGTTCTGCTTATACATAATTCAATACCCATAACAACCTCCCCCACCCCAGATAATTCCTCTTCCCCTGGGCGTAACCTCTGTATCGATGCAATATAGCATCAATCAATCAAGAGGAATATACTTCTGGATAGTTAATTAATGCCATAATCTACTTTGAATCCTATGCATGACTGTCTTGTTACATGCATATCGGAAAAAGAAATTCAATATTTCATGCAGCTATTCCTGAAGTGTAGAACTAACCTGATGCCTTTCCTTCCATTTTGGGAAAAAGTCATTTCCCAGAAGTTGAAACAAATGATCCCTCATCTCATCATTGGTCACAAGCAAGCACCGAAATTTTATAGCTGCATACAGCCAGTACCTGAGGGAAAACGTTCATTTCCCACTGGGACGAATTAGAAAAAGAACTCAATACAAGGGATTAAGCATCTGCACCGAAAACGACCTTGAAATAAAAGATTACAGGTCTCACCAATCATCATTTGACCCAGTAGGTGTTGCATAGATCGCATCCGCATTTTTCCACTTCTCAACTAACGATCTATTGAATGGTTCATCCATCTTATCTCCAGTAATACGTCTATTGTGCAAAACTATTAGTGGCCACTTTTTTGAAGGAAGCATCTGACGAATTCCATTGACAACAGCATTGACCTGAATGCAAATTGTCTATTAGAGAAAGCAAAAGACCTGAACTTTTGAAAAATATCATGTTTCATTAACAAGGCACCCAATACTTACCTTAGATGGCCTAAACTTTCTTTGGCTGTAAAGACCAACGTTTGCTCCATCAATAACAGCTTCAAATGGTCCATAGTAATCAAGCCATCTCTGCAGTCATCAACATATGTTTTACCCTCAAAAGAGACACTAATGATCTAAGAACAACTAACTAATCATCAGAGTAGTCAGTAAAACGTACTTGAAATTTCTGGAAGCTCGAATTTCTCTCTCTCTGCGCAGCTATAGAAGCAACTGACTTGGCAAACTTTTCAGTTTCTTCGGGATCAAGATCAATGGTCACGAGCTTCCCAGCACAGTATTTGCAGCAGCCATCAGAGCCAACAATTGCACGTGATACAGTCCATTTTCCATTACCCAACCAGCCTTGTCCATGCCAGCCACCACCTCCATTTTTTATGGCTTTGTGTATGGATCTTTCATCCCATTTTCTTTTTCCCACCCTTGAAGCTACCTTGCTGTTGAACCACTTGTCAATCAAATCTGCAGTAGAAGGTGAGACTTGTCGAACTCCTTCTCTAAGCTTATGCAACAAATAGTACACCTTTTCACTCCTACCAGCTTCTATACATACTTTTAGAAGTGCCTCCAGCTCAAGTTCCTCTGGATAGATACCATTCTCCAACATGTGTTGTTCAACTATAAAAGCCTTGTCGACATCCCCGTTATTGCAGAAAACAGATAAGGCAGGACCATACGATCGTAGTTTGGGGTTTATTCCGTCTTCTTTCATTTTCTTTACAACATCAAATGCCATGTCACCATTGCCTAATACCATTGCCATTCTTGCAACAGATGTAAGGGTTGCTTCATTCATTTGTACCTTATCTGAGAGCATTTTCTCATAGATTTCAAAACCCCTTGTAAGTGCATAATGTCTTACATCTTCACTCACTTTAATTCCATTGTCTTCATGTCTTACACTTTGTAAATTAGAACTTTTTGCACTACTCTTCATAAATTGAACAAATTCATCTACAGTGGAAGAGCTCAACAAATGTGAATCATGCTCAATTACGCTAAACTCATTGCTGTTATTATGAGAAGAAGGTTCGTTGGGAGCATTCAAAGTCCTATTACCACTTCCACTTTTTGCTGGGTGAACGAGACCAGTAGCTGCAGAAGCACAAAGATAGAGAAGTACAGCATAGTGATACTGTCCCATTACTATTCCTTGTAGCAGTGCCAAATCATATAGCCTAATTGCACTACGTACATCCCCTCTTTTTGAGCACATATCTAATCCAATCCTCAATGTAGAATCAATTTTACTCTTCTTTGACTCTGCCTTATTATTATTATTAGTAGTAGAAGAGGAAGAGGAAGATTGAGAGCTCCTTCTTTTAGGTTTCAATTTTGCATTTCTATCTTTTAGAACAACTCTTTTGGCACCATTTTCCTGACCAGAATCAACTCTCTTATATTTGGGAGTAAAGGAGGAAAACCCAGAACCATTTTCGTTACTATTAGTTTTACTATCTCTTCTGATGCCTGAAATTTCTTGCTCTGGTGTCTCCACGTGAGTGACATTAATGGAAGATGAAATTCTTGGTAGAGTATGAAACTTGAAGGGGTTTAGTAGAATCGTTGAAGAATAGTGTTGGAGTTGGAATTGAGTCGGTTGAAGGGGTTTGAAGGAGATGGAGGCCATGTGTGGCCGTTAGTGAAGCTCTATATTATATTAGGATTAGGACACATGACCATCTTCACAACAGGATAAGAGTGTCTACACTCTTTTTACATTGAGTTGCTCTTTTTCCCAAAACAACAAAAAGAGGACAAGGAAAGAAGAAAATAATTAAGGGAAATCTACGTAATCAAAACACCACTAAATATAATATACTACTCCATCCGTCTTATTTTATATGAGCTGGTTTAACTTGTAACGGAGTATAAAATCTTGTGGTCTAAAATAAGTGATAGATTTTTTAGTGACTATGTCTGGCGCTATGGTGGCGCGCCGCCCCACTGATGCCCCGATGAAAATCCCAAATTTTAGGATTTCAAATCCAAGAAGAAAAAGAGATTATTTCCTTAACCCTATAAATAGAAAATTATGCCTCTTTTGTAGGGTTTCGTTTTTTTTCATGTGCAAGAGCAAAGGAATAGAATTTACCTTAGGTTTCTTTTCTTCTACTATTTCTTAGTCATTGATTTGGATGAAAACAATTATCTTTATATTTTTTATTAGCATGAGTAGCTAAGAACCCCTGTTCTGGGGGCTCCGGCTACGAATGATTGTTGACTATTTATTTTATGGATGAAGTTGGTTATCACTTAAATTACTCTTGTGTTCTTGTATTACTATTTTGATGCTTAATCGCCATTAGAATAAATTTATTATCTTCTCTTGAACTCGGGAGATGAATAGAGGGATAGAACGTGGAATAAAAAGAGCATGATCTTTTATTGCATATCACTAGAATTGATCTATATCCAGGATAGGGATGTACCTAGGTGTCGTTCTTGGTTAAGAAATAAGAAGATAGTTTAATGCTCTGCAGTTGATTTAGTCTATCCTGCTCAATGATGTAGTTAGACTATCAATTGGGGTAGGTGATTAGAGGTCGGGAGATCATGATCATAATATTATCCTTGTAAATCAGTAATTTGATAACCATTTGAAATCCATTGAAGAAATACGAAGCATGAATTATTAGTTACGCTGCAGACCTGTATTTTTTCCAATTATTATCAACATCAAATTTGAAGTGAATCGTTGTTACTTATTCTAAGTCTTAAATTCTTGCATTTTTAGTTATAAATATGAACCAAACTTTTGTGGCACACTTGCATTAAAATGTGGGTATTCGATAAATTTGATTTAGAATAATCGCAAGTCCTTTGAGTTCGATAATCTGGCTTTGTTAGAGACACTATATTACTTGCGCGACCACGTAGACTTGCCTGTGGATTTGGGAGCAACAAAATTTTTGCGCCGCTGCCGGGGACTTTAGAATAAGTCTATATTTAATTTTTCTAAATCTATATATTCAGTGTTTGAGTGTTGATAACTTGATCTCAGTTGTTCCTCTTTGCAGGCAATTTAGAACATTTCATTAGATAAGAACAGAGAACTTGTGGAGCCATTTGCATAGCTTGAACGATACTTACATTATCGGAGAAGGAAAGCGACTCTACAGTACCCTATTACTCAGGTAGAACTGCTGAAGATGAAGCACATGTAAAGATGGAAGCGATGATAGCTCGTGATGTGGCAATCCCTCTCACCATCAATGCTACTTTCAGCATTAAGAAACCACCACCTAGTGTAGATTCGAGCTTAAACAAAACATGGTGCAATTGATACTCTACTGGGCAATTCACTGAACTCCCTCAGAAGATCCTCAAGTACACATTTGAAACTTCTTGGAAATCAGTGACTACAATTGGGGTATCTTCTGACTATGTGAGGTTGACTTTGTTTCTGTTTTCACAATTTTTCACGATCTAAAGTATACCCTAGACGTGACATATCGTATACGACCCCAAGAGCTCCTACACAAGCTACTTGATATACATACAACATAATATAATAGACAATATGAGAATTTGAGTAAGATGTCCCATATCATATAAGAGAGTTTTGAATATAAATGCGGAAACATAACTATGTCTTAATAAGCCACTCTAACACATTTGTGAAAACGGCATTCATGAACTTGAGGTCATGGTTAATGATCTCGGTTACCACAATAAAGTGAACGTTAATAACCTATTGGATGGGTGAAAATGATACATGTTTAGAGGTCTAGAGCTTACAACAAATTGTGGATATCATTGGAAAAACAATGTTGATGATAAAGTTGAAGATGATACAATACCTTTGGAACCAGTTACGCGTAAGGAAGCACTTACATCTAGAACTCTTCACAATTTTATGGTGCAACTAGAAAAGACAACACCGAAACTTGTGGATGCAATAAGAAAAGTTAGAGATGAGTTTCAACTAGATTTAAATTTTAACAAAAAACAGAACATAATAGAATCATATTTAACTAAAATTTCTTAGATATATTTGTAATTTTAAAGAATTATTAATTTATAATATTAATGGGACCATATATTTATATATGGGTCTTCTGAAAATATATTATCTTATTATCTTATCGAAATGAGTGATTTTTCCATTGGCCCAAGTCGGGACCGGAGGAAATTATTATCTTAGACAGATTATTAATTAACCGAGTATTAATTTAGTGAGGTGTTATTGTAATATTAATTGAAATCTACAACAATGAATCTTCATCAAAATATTTAAAAATTATTCAAACTTTTATACTACTATGACAATCTCTCTTCATGAATCTTCCAAGATAATTAAGTTTCTTTCTTCATTTTGTTGAACTTGTATCAGATAATGTTACCATCTCTTTGCCTCTGTGATGAATATTTGAAGAATATATCTATGAGCTTCATCAAAGTAAGGTCATATCATGATATTATTTTTTCTATGTCTTCTTTTTTTATTATTAAGTACATGATTGATGAATAAAAAGATGAAGAAAAGAAAATTAAAAGGAGAAAAACTCTATACTAATAAAAAGAAAGAATGGAAAAATCAAAATGAACATTCAACATCTTCATAGATGATTTGTATTTATAGATTGGGTAATCCAAAGAAATAGTTAGAAGGGAGTTGAAAAGACATGTTTTATTTAAGTAGAGAATGTAGAAAGATGGAGGGTTTTTGTAACTCATTACATATAATTACAATAGTAAATATGATTGAATTTTTTAATTAATAAACATATTATTTAATGAAAAGAATGAAGAAAAAAATGTCAAAAAAAGGAGAAAATGTTTAAAAAAAAGAGGAGAAAAAAGATAAATAGAAATGGAGGTCATAGCGAGGTGCCACATCACCTTGTCTTGATTCTCCTTTATATATATATAGATATATAAATGATTTTATTTGAGGTTTCCTTTGCATCATCTAGACCACAAAATTTTTGGCTTAAAAAGATTGATGTTTGTTGCATGCAAACAATAATTTGTGCAAAACAATTAGCTCACAAGACTAGATTCAAGTATTTCAAGAGAGTGGAATTGAAGGCTTAGTAAGGATATAAATACTTTATTTCGAAGATGAATTTGAAATAGTGTCTTAACGACTTATTTGATGTGAGATTCTTTGTTTATGCGAGGTAGCAGGACTTTGCAGAGGAGTCAGATTAGCTGAAGATGATGTCGTTTCCGCCGCCACCAACATCTCTTAATCTTCCCTCTGATAACTGTTTTAAAATAGTGTTGTCGTCACACTTTTAGATATTTCATTTTATTTTTTAGCTTTTCTTTTAGTTTTGCTTTGTTTTATTTCTTTTAATGGGTTGGGTCTTTTTTAGGCCAGCCTATGTAGAGATTTGATTTGGAAATAAAAGAGGCTCTAAGCCTCTCACTTTTTTTTTATATTGTAAAAAAGAGTTTAATTAATTACTTTGGGGTCAGGTCGTCGACATCGACTAATTTTGAATACGTCCATGGGAGGGAGGAGGGAGGGAGGAGGGGGGGGGGGGTAAAATCAAAAATTTTAAAAAGACTTGAAAATATTTCAAACTTGACTTGATATACACATGCAACACACGTGTCAAAAACTAATTTATCGTAAAATAAGGTCTTACAATTATTATAAATGTCAAAACTTAATATATTCAAGAAATTTAAATGTTTTTCTTCAACAATGCTTCTTTAGAAAGAGGAAAAAGATCGACTCTTAAATACGATAACATCAAATTTATCTAGTTTATCTTTTCAACTTTCCAACGATAAATTTGAGCATATTTCATTTAATTCGATTTGCTATTATTAATTTTTCAATAGCAACTTTTGAGAAATTTTACTAATGAAAACTTTTCATGAGGGTCATATTTGTCTTGAGGTTTGACTAACTTGATTTCACGTCAAAAAGTTCATTTTGAAGGATTAAACTTTTTTTTATTCTTAATCGGTGTTTAGTCTCAGTTTTGAGATCCGACTAACCTGGAGAACTAAAATGTTCTTTACTAAAACCGATTCCATTTTACGAGCTCCGACTTGAGATTTCAGTACTAGATTTATACTTAATTTTAACTGGTTGATTGTAGTTTTAATATGAAATTTTTACTTAAAACCAAAATTTAAAAAAGTCTTAAAAATTTTCAAAATGATTCGATATACACGTACAACGCACGTGCCAAAAAATTAATTTACAATAAAATAAGGTCTACGATAATTAAAAAATGTCAAAAGTCAATATATTCAAGAAATTTGAATATTTTCCTTCAAGAATATACCTCTTTAGAAAGAGGTAAAAATACTCTTATCCAATTTCTCTTTCCAACTTTCCACAACAAATTTGAGCATTACTTCATTTAATTCAATTTTCTATTATTAATTTTCCAATAGCAATATTTGGCAAATTCCATTTATGAAAACTTACCATGAAACTCCTATTTAAATAAGAATCAAAACATTTTTCTAGTATAATGTGCTTTCAAGTATTCTTCAAGTATACTTACTCAACTCTCTCATTCAATATTACATATATAATTATAACTACGTTAAATAATTATGTTTTTTTTTATATTACAAATTATAACGTATAATTAAATTAATTAATTTTTTTCGGCAGAAAAATGTCTTCAAGTGCTTCTTCATCTTCAAAAGGTAAGAGAAGGTTGAATGAGGTGAAAAAACTAAGTGTACTTATTGTGGCTAATGATGATTTATCTCAAAATGCATATATATGTCTTCAAAAATTTGGAATGGAGACATTAGGATTAAGAAATAGATTTCTTGCGTTCAATATTCATGACAAAACACAAATGCGTTTTGATTTAATCCTAATGAGCTCAACTATGCCTATTATGGATGGTATCGAGGCAATTAATTCCTAACTAATTACAATTTAATCTTAATTTTATGTGTAATTGTTTATTCCAATGTTTGTTTTAATGCTATGACATGACTCGATATACACGTGTAACACACGTGCATATTTTCTTAAAAATCCAATCAACATAACGTTTATCTATGTGTGAACTATGTGTTTATTTTATTGAACGTTTTTTTTTTTCTATTACTAGGCAACAAACAATCTTCGATCAATGGAGATTACTACGATGATTGTGGGAATAACAAATCCAGATGACAATGAAGAATATCGCAAAGAATTTATGGAAGCTGGGCTTGATGAATGCTATGAGAAGACATTAACAATGGACATACTTCACAGCCTTGTTGAGAAAATTTCTAACAAAGTTTAGAAGAAATTCAAAAGATAAAGTTATATTATAGTTCGTATTATAGAAGAAATAATATTATTGAAGAAATAAATCAGCTTATTACAAGACTAAAGTTATACAATGTAGTACTTCTTTAGTTATGTACTTGGCATATATATACAAATATTACTTTCAAATTTGGTGAGTGTTAAAGATGTACTAGTAGAACATATACATATATGATTATGATGCTATATATCCTTATTATTATGAACTAGAATACTTTTTTTTGTTGGTTTCTCATTCGGAGTGTCATATCTATCCGGAGGTCTGAATAATTTGAAATCATGGTTAATATATCATGCACCTAGTAAGAGCTTTGAATGGTTATATATGGTATAAAATCAGAATTTTTAGGGTTAAAATAACATATTTTATGAATATTATGAATATCCATTAGAGGAGGAAGTTAAGAAGGGTACTAAAAAAATTAGTATGAGTAATCTTTATGTAGATTTGGGTTTTGATGGTAGTATAATTATTTTTGAATTTCAATCCAATGAATTTAGATTTATAAAAGAAAAAATAATTTTATTTGAGGTTTCCTTTGCATCATCCATATCACAAGATTTTTCGCTTAAAAAGATCGATCTTTACTGCATGCAAACAATAATCTGTGCAAAAAAGTTAGCTCACAAAACTAGATTCAAGTATTTCAAGAGAATGAAATTGAAGGTTTAGTTAGGATATAAATATTTTATTTGTGTGTCACCTCATAGAGCTTAACGACATGCTTGATGTGAGATTCTTTGTTTATGTGAGTTAGAAGAACTTTACAGAGGAGTC
Source organism: Solanum etuberosum (assembly GCA_029582245.1). Classification (NCBI taxonomy): domain Eukaryota; kingdom Viridiplantae; phylum Streptophyta; class Magnoliopsida; order Solanales; family Solanaceae; genus Solanum; species Solanum etuberosum. The sequence continues at coordinate 8,912 of JAJONR010002424.1, read as the reverse complement.
AAATTAGCTGAAGATGACGTCGTTTCCGCCACCACCGACGTCTCTTAATCTTCCCTATGATAACTGTTTTAGAAAACTGTTGTTGTTCACACTTCTATATATTTCATTTTTTTAGCTTTTCTTTTAGTTTTGCTTTGTTTTATTTCTTTTTATGGGTTGGGTCTTTTTTAGGCCAGCCTTGTAATGACATGTTCCCGTCGTTATGAAAAATCCAATGGGGAAAGAATTTGGGGCAGAAAACTTTGAAGTAGTGACTTGAGAATTTCTAGCCTAGTCCAAATTGGATGAAATCTGAGTCATGTGAGGTCTAGGAAAATCTGGTAATGAATGAGAAATTTAATAATGAATTTAATCACATGAGTGGATAGCCAAGACGCTAAGGAGCCCGTACGTCTTTACGGAATCAAATTCGGGCGAGTAGAACTTCCGAAACTGATCTTAGCATGAACGGGTAGTTTTTGAATGTCAAGGATTGAAAGTGTGTTGTGAAATGAGAGCTTGGAACTCAAATTTCAATATTCTGTCTCCGTATAGGCCGCAGTAGCGGGACAGTCGTGACTTAAATAGGGTAAAAACCCCCAAAAATGTTATTTTCTGGAAAAGTTCATTCTTGAGAGCTAAGAAACGACCCAGGGCAAGTTCTTGACAGTTTTCCATCTCTTATAGCGCTAAAGGTAAGGTTTTTACTCTCCTAATCCATTATTCGATCTGTAGAACTTAGATTCTTGGGTAAGTATTATTGGGGTAAGGTTTTGACCTGAAGCTAATGGTGGAAAAAGCCCTAAATTGGGTATTGGGATCTTGGGTTTGGCCTAGAGTTGATAATGCTGATTGTAATCCGAGTAATTAGGCCTCATTTATTGATCCTTGTATTAAATTATTGGTTTTAGACCACGAACAAGCGGAAAGAATCCAGAAAGGGAAAATTCAAGTGCCTTAGGGGGATTCAAGCTTGGTTTCGAGGTAGGTAATGGTTTGATTTCATGTTTGTGTGATGTATGTTAGTATTCGCTTCATTGTAATGCATGTTGGTATGTGAATGAAGCACTATTGATCAAACATAATGTAAATGAGTATGAATGAACGATTGTATGCCATGAATCAACACTTGATTGTATGATTATGAGAATGTACATTGTGATTGTGATTGTGATATGTTGATTGGATCGGGTGTCACATTCCGACACACTAATTGGAATCGCGTGTCACGTTCCGACACATATATTGGATCGGATGTCACGTACCGACACATACATTGGACGGGGTGTCACGTTTCGACACACTAATTGAGATCGGGTGTCACGTTCATGCACACTAACAGTTTGGGTAGTGGTTCCATGAGAGGAACATTGAATTCTCATATTTACTTGTATTGAGAATGTGGAATTGTACATTGCTCCTGAAATGATAACCAATATGTATATATATTTTGTACATATCATGTTTACTATGTTGTGACTGCTTATATATGTTTCGCTTAATGGAATAGCCGCGTGATCCTACCAGTACACTGTAGTTGTGTACTGATACTGCACTTGCTCATTCTTTGTTGAGTACAGGGCATCTTCAAGCGGCTACGGGTAGACCTCAGCTAGGAGTTATCTGATCGAGACCGGATTCAAGGGTGAGCCAGTTCTTTCAGGCTGCCATGGATCCTTCGTTTTGTTTAGTCCATTATGTTCGGACTTAGACATTGCTTTAGTAGTTGTTTATGTTGGTCGGGGTTGTACCCGTTTTTCTTAGACTTGTTGAACTTTAGATGTTTTGGTACAATGACTTTCAGGTTCTAGGGGTTATTTCTGTTGTTAGATGTTAGTTGAACTTTCAGAGTTTATGGGAACTCCAGTTTATTTCTGCATTTAAAACTTGTTTTCGTATCTTTAAATGTATAGCTTTGGGGTTAGTTGGTTAATAGTAATGGTTCCTCCACCGGAGGGTTAGTGTGGGAGTCAATCACGGCGATCTGGGTCGTGACAAAGTTGGTATCAGAGCCCTAGGTTCGTTGATCTCATTATACCAAAATGATTCTAGTAGAGTATTGCGGAACGGTACGGAGACGTCTGTACTTTTCTTTGAGAGGCTATAGGACTTTAGGAAAACTCAATTCTTTCTTTCTTCGTGCTATTACTTGAATCCAATTGGTATCTAGGTGATACAAATTGGTATCTTTCCTCCTTCACTCTATGGTCAGAACTAGAGTAACAAAAATGGTGACACCAACACTAGCAAGAGAGGATGCGTCCTTCCAAATAAGTGTGTTTCTCCGATCCAATGTGGGCAGGTAATGACTAGTGATAAACATAAGGTTTTTATTATGTTCTTAAGGTTGAAACCTTCATTCTTCATGGGTACTGAATTTGAATATTCTTATGATTCTCTTGTTGATTGTCATGAGCTGCTTCATAAGATGGATAAGGTAGAGTGATTAGGTGTTGAGTTTATGATATACCAGTTCAAGGGAGATGCCAAAATGTGGTGTTGGTCTAATGTTGAGTGTCGACTAGTAAATGCACTACTCACGACTTGGGAAATATTTTATAGCTTTCTTTATGGAGAAGTATATACCCTGAACTTTGAGGGATAGAAGGATAGATGACTTCCTGAATATAGAGCAAATTAGTCTCTTTGTGAAGGGATTAAGGTCAGATTTGCAGATTCAAGCTTATATGTGACAACATTCAAGAAGTTTTGTAAGGACGGCTAGATAATGAACACCATTACTTTGGAAAAGACATTAAGTATTGTTGTCGTAACATGTATGGGTTGCTTGGTAAGTGATGAAATCATGTTGCGACAATTAAGGTTAGAATCTCTACTACGATTTCCTAGATTGAGTGTATATCAAAGAGGGTCATGATACGACTACTCCAATAGCAGCGATTCTACTTGGTTAAGTTATTAAGTGTGTTACAATTGTGGAGAACCTGGATATAAGAGGAGATATTATCCCCATCTGTGCATGTCTGACCCCGTGCCGCAGCAGACTAGAGCAGTGGTATCAGCGGGCAGTAGTAGTAATGGCAGAGGACGTCCACAAGGTGGGCGAGGAGGGAATCAGCGAGGTCATGGAGGCCGAGAAAATGGTAATGCAGGTAGAGGAGCAGTACAGCCAGGCAAGGAGGTTGCCCGTCAAGATGACAGGGCTCAGTTTTATTCCTTTCTGAGGATGACCGAGGCTGAGGCGTCTGATGTAGTGATCACAAGTACTATTATTGTCTGTGATCGGATGGCTACTGTTTTGTTTGATCTGGGTTCTACTTATTCTTATGTGTCAGTTCAATTTGCCTTGGGATTTGATGCGGTTTGTGATGTACTTGATGCCCCCATCCATGTTTCTATCCCAGTTGGAGAGTTTGTCATAGTCACCCATGTCTATCGTGCTTGTCCTATCTTGTTTATGGGTTTTCAGACTTGGGCTGATTTGGTTATTTTGGATATGACTGACTTCGATATAATCTTAGGTATGACTTGGTTGTCCCCTATTATGCGGTGCTTAATTGTAATACTAAGTCTGTGACTCTACAGGTCCCGGGTAGGGAAAAGTTAGAGTGGGAAGGGGTGTACAAGCCTAAGCCAGCTAAGGTCATATCCTCCATTCGGGCTAGGAAACTTGTGGGGCTGGGTTGTTTGGCTTATTTGGCTCATATTCGGGATGTTGAGGTTGAGTCTCCCTCTATTGAGTCTATTCTTGTGGTGTCAGAATTTAGAGAAGTGTTTCCTACCGATTTGCCTGGTATGCCTCCGGATATGATATAGATTTGTGCATTGACTTGGAACCTGGTACTCGCCCCATCTCCATTCCTCCTTATCGCATGGCTCCGGCAGAATTGAGAGAGCTTAAAGCTCAAATCCAGGAGATTCTTGATAAAAGTTTCATCCATCCTAGTGTTTCCCCGTGGGGTGCTCCTGTCTTGTTTGTTAAGAAGAAGGATGGTAGTATGAGGATTGGCAATTTTATCCTAAGCCATAAATGAGTGGATTGATACCGAAATGACAAGTTTATGGATAAAGAAATTCCCATTGAGTATACTTGGGTGAAGGCAATTGATGATTTTAGTTAGAAAGTGCGTATAAAATTGGGTTAGTCCTTTGAATTTGATGGGTATACCTGAGTTTGAGGTGTCATGCCGATGAAAAGGTTGACTTCTTAGTAATAGCCAGGGCTAACTAAGCATAATGGTAATAAGAGTTCGTGAAGGATTGTGATGGATGCACCTATATAATAAGATTGTTGGTTAAGCGAATTTTGTATAAGTAATTACGACTTGCGAGTATCTAAGGTTGTGGTTTTTTAATATTTGGTGAATAACGTGGTTTTATGGAAAGTTTTAAGAGATGGTGGGACACCACTCGAATAGAATTTAAAAGAGCTAGAGTCATAATAAAAATAAAATAAAATAAAATGTGGGATGTAGTACAGCCTTTAGAGAGAGGCGAGAACAAGAATATTTTATTTGATTGCAAAGGCTAAAGAGGTTTCTTCGGAGGGGTAGATAATTGGGTTCAGAGACGCGTGATTTCATTCGTTTTGCAGTGGCTATGGTAATAGTGTCATGGGTCCATCAGATTGGTTAAAAACTATTGGAAAAGACTTGATAAATGAGTGTACAAATATTAGCTCGAGTGTGATGATAAGTGCTTCATTTTTGTTTTTGAGTTTAGTAATGAGTACGATTGAATTTTTAGCGAAAGATATTGTAAGATCGATGGAGATGCGATCAATGATAAGCAAAGATCCATGAATTCATAAAAATCTTCAAGGTACAAGCTAATGTTGACAGATAAGGGGATTGTGGTATACAGTTGAATTTACAATTCAGATTTTTCATTGTAAGTCTACATTCGTGGTGATATATTTTGTCAAGGTATGAATTTGCATGGTGAGAAATGATCAATTGTATCAGGTATTGAGCATTTCAAAGAACTTACACCTGGGTTGAGTCGTAAAGTTTATTACTGTTGATTGTTAAGTACCTAAGAAAGGTTTTCATTTAAAAGTGTTGGTTTAGAGTAAGGTAAATGGTCAGAGTGTTTATGATGGTTGTTAGTATTGAGAGTGTGGACTTCAGTGGAATGATGTGAAGAGTATGTGGAGTCAACTGAATGGAAATGGTTGGTATCAACTCTTCGGAGGAAAACCTTTAGTGTAATTCAATAGTTATTTCGTAAATTCTTATGTGACCATCTATATCATTGTGTACATGGTTATGAGTATGATTCAGTAGCTATGCTCACGTGTGTTTTCACTTTTATGGGTGGATCCCTAGTGGTGGATCAGGTGTACCGATCCTGTGATGTTCTCTTGGTTGAGTGGGATGATTGGGAAGATTTGGTTATTTCAGATGACATATTTGGTGTTGTCTTGGAGTTGTTAAAGTATTCCAGTGGTTCTACACGTACCACCTTGCTTATGAGAATTTATAGAAGAACTACAATGCGTATTTATGGTTGTCCGACAATCTTAATATTTATCTAGTCGTCGAGGTCATGTATCGATTATGTGCGGTTGAATGTGGGGATCATTGGGTCCAATTCTACTGTTCTTAAGGGTAATCTACAATCACAATTATTAAATCCAGTATTTCGATAGTGTTGTTAGAGGGTTTGTATGCTTGGACATATCCCTCGATGAGTATCTGATGTCTAAAGATCAAATTGTTATAACTTAAACTCATGGAAATTTATGTTGTGAGATGGAGATGTTGATAAGGACTATGATTGTTTGGATATTATGAGTGTGTGTTGGTTGGTTCAGGTTCACTTCTAATTGTAGCGAGTATTGATTTAGAATTCTATCATGCTTATGTGAGAAAGGATTCGTCCTGATGATTTGGTCAAGGTCCTTGATAACATGTTGCAGACGTGGGTAAGATCAACTTTGGTGGTTATTGGGAATCACTTTTGTTGTTATTTAAGTTTACATACAACAATAATTATCACTCGAGTATTGAGATTACTTCATTGAGGCATTGTATGGGAGGATGTGTAGGTATTCAATTGGTTGGTTTGGGGATGGAGATTACATCATAAAGTGAGACTCAGTTTTGTTAAACCAAGACCTTCAGTATGAGGAAGAACCGGTTGCAATTCTTGATCGCGATATCCGGAAGCTGAGGACCAAGGAGATAAAGTCCGTGAAAGTTCAATAGGAGCATCGTCCGATTGAAGAAGCTACTTGGGAAACCGAGAAGGACATGCGAGACAAGTATCCCCAGCTATTCGACGAATCAGATACTACTCTACTCTTACCTTAGCCAAGTTTTTCCTAGTTTATCACTCGGGGACGAGTGATGGGTAAATTGGTATCTATTTTATCACTCGGGGTTCGAGTGATGGGTAAATTGGTATCTATTGTAACGACATGTTCCCGTCGTTATGAAAAAGCCAATGGGGAAAGAATTTGGGCCAGAAAACTTTTTGAGTAGTGACTTGGGAATTCCTAGCCTAGTTCAGATTTGGACGAAATCTGAGTCATGTGACGTCTAGGGAAATCTGGTAATGAATGAGAGATTTAATAATGAATTTGATCACATGAGTGGATAGCCAAGACGCTAAGGAGCCCGTACGGCTTTACGAAATCGAATTCGGGCGAGTAGAACTCCCGAAACTAATCGTAGCGTGAACGGATAGTTTTTGAATGTCAAGGGTTAAAGGTGTGTTGTGAAATGGGGGCTTGGAACTCAAATTCCAACATTCTCTCTCTGTGCAGGCCGCTGTAGCGGGATGGGTCTCGCTGTAGCCAGGCCGCTGTAGCGGGACAACCGCGACTTAAATAGGGTAAAAACCCCCAAAAATGTTATTTTCTACAAAAGTTCGTTCTTGAGAGCTAAGAAACGACCCAGGGTAAGTTCTTGATAGTTTTCCACCTCTTCTAGCGCTAAAGGTAAGGTTTTTACTCCTCTAACCCATTTTTCGATCCGTAGAACTTAGATTCTTGGGTAATTATTATTGGGGGAAGGTTTTGACCTGAAGCTAATGGTGGAAAAAGCCCTAAATTGGGTATTGGGATCTTTGGTTTGGCCTAGGGTTGATAATGTTGATTGTAATTCGGGTAATTAGGCCTTGTTTATTGATCCTTGTATTAAATTGTTGTTTTTAGACCACGAACAAGCGGAAAGAATCTAGAAAGCGAAAATTCAAGTGCCTTAGGGGGATTCAAGCTTGGTTTCGAGGTAGGTGATTAGTTGATTTCATGTTTGTGTGATGTATGTTAGTATTCGCTTCATTGTAATGCATGTGTGTATGTGAATGAAGCACTATTGATCAAACCTAATGTAAATGAGTATGAATGAACGATTGTATGCCATGAATCAACACTTTATTGTATGATTATGAGAATGTACATTGTGATTGTGATTGTGGTGTGTTGATTGGATACAGTGGGTGTCACCTTCCGGCACACTAACAGTATGGGTATGGGTTCCATGAGAGGACCATTGAATTGTCATATTTACTTGTATTGAGAATGTGGAATTGTACATTGCTCCTGAAATGATAATCAATGTGTATATATATTCTGTACATGTCATGTTTACTATGTTGTGACTGCTTATATATGTTTCGCTTACTGGAATAGCCTCGTGATCCTACCTGTACACTGTGGTTGTATACTGATACTGCACTTGCTCTTTCTTTATTGAGTACAAGGTATCTTCAAGCGGCTACGGGCAAACCTCAGCTAGGAGATATCTGATCGAGACCGGATTCAAGGGTGAGCCAGTTCTTTCAGGCTGCCATGGATCCTTCGTTTTATTTAGTCCATTCTGTTCTGACTTAGACATTGCTTTAGACTTGTTGAACTTTAGATATTTTGGTACAGTGACTTTCAGGTTCTAGGGGCTATTTCCGCATTAGTTGTTAGATGTTAGTTGAACTTTCGGAGTTTATGAGAACTCTAGTTTATTTCTGCATTTAAAACCTGCTTTCGTATCTTTAAATGTCTAGCTTTGGAGTTAGTTGGTTAGTAGTAATGGTTCTCCCACCGGAGGGTTAGTGTGGGTTCCATTCACGGCGGTCTGGGTCGTGACAAGCCTATGTAGCGATTTGATTTGGAAATAAAAGATGATCTAAGCATCAAAATTTCACATTTTTTGTGTTTTGTTTTTTATGTAAAAAAGAGTTTAATAGTTACTTTGGTCAGGTTGTCGATCGACATCGACTTATTTTGAGTACGTTCATTTGGGAGAGGCGGGAGGGGCTCAAAATTTTAAAAAAGGCTTGAATATATTTCAAACTTGACTTGATATACACGTGCAATACGCGTGTCAAAAACTAATTTATCGTAAAATAAGTTCTTACAATTATTAGAAATGTTAAAACTTAATATATTCAATAAATTTAAATATTATGCTTCAACAATGCCTCTTAAGAAAGAGGAAAAAGAACTCTTAAATACAATAACATCAAATTTATCTAGTTTATCTTTTCAACTTTCCAACAACAAATTTGAGCATATTTCATTTAATTCGATTTGCTATTATTAATTTTCCAATAGCAAATTTTAGAAAATTTTACTAATGAAAACTTTTCGTGAGGCTCATATTTGTCTTGAGGTTTGACCAACTTGAATTCGCGTCGGAAAGTTCATTTTGAAGGATTAAACTGTTTTTATTAATAATCGGTGTTTAGTCTCAGTTTTGAGATTCGACTAACCTAGAGAACTAAAATGTTCTTCACTAAAATCGGTTCCATTTTACGAGCTCCGATTTGAGATTTCAGTACTAGATTTATACTTACTTTTAACTGGTTGATTGTAGTTTTAATATGGATATTTTACTCAAAAGAAACATTAGAAAAATGTTCTTGAAATTTTTCGACATGATTCGATATACACGTATAATGCACGTGCCAAAAAACTAATTTACAATTAAATAAGATCTACAATCATCATTATATATCATCATATTATATAT